>DWCF01000174.1:0-60742 GCA_018230265.1 Delias oraia | reverse complement strand
GAAAAATTACCATCTAATAATCTAAAGAAAATGTATCGGTTATCGGTTTTCCGTTTTGTCTTTCACAGACAAAAGCCGTGGCAGTGGTGTCCATTTTGGACCAAAAATGTTTCTTATGGCGTCTATAATTTATCCATACTAGTTTTATAAATGCTAAAGTGTGTTTCTGTATGTGTGTTACTTCTCTACGCTTTAACCATTAAACATATTTACATAATAACCGTCGTCTTCTGTCGGATTCGTACACAAAGTCGGCTTTAGTTTATGACATGTAAGTTATATAGATATAGTTGACTATTAATGCAATGTTCATTGTCGCGGGCACAAAACGCTCACGGGACGCAGTTTGAAGGCCATGGATTTCCAGAACAGCCATGGAAAATGGTGCGTACGTGAAAAAATAATTTGACTATTGAAAATATTACCTCCATAACTCTCACGGGCTTGTGGTTGGTACATGAAAAGAGCAAGATTTCCTTCCACCTCGCTGACCAGGAAGCCCAGGCTCGTATTGTCCACCATGAACTCCATGTCGTAAATCTGTAAACACATGTCCAACTTGCCATGCTGATTTGGCATCAGTGACTGAATAAGAAAAAATAGAATTGACAGATGCTGCCAAAAAAAATAAGTGCCACAGATTTATGCCACTACCAGTGAGTTAATGCAGGGTTCCACAGCGTTACTTACTTATTGTATCTCCTTAATAAAAATGCAAAACACATGGGCATTCGAGATTAAGCACTGGACATTATAGAGTCCCTTAAAAACAAGGATAAGTGTTGGCACTTGACACTGATAGCAGGTACAGACGGATAGCTGAAGGAAGTTGCGTTCGCCGTCGGGTTCTTGGATCAACTAAAGGCGCATACGTCGCTGCTGCACTGTACAGCCGCTCACACGCGTTTCGTACACCCTCGCTTACAAGTTAAACTTTAAGCGATCTTTTCGGAGGAGGGTCGTGTGTGGTTTGCCGCCATAGATTATTAACATCGACACCCTCTATTTGAAAGACCTTATACAATGATGCATAACAATAGAATACACCAATGGTGTGATGATGAACTGTGATAGTGACTTTAAAAATATAATTTTGAAAATCACTTTCATATTATAATATGGAATAGGGATTATTATTGTTACTTTAAGCTATATTTGAAGCAAAACTGAGCATCTTTGAAGGCAACTAATATGACTTGGCGACCATCAAAAACAGAGCATATCTATCCTATCCCATCAGGGAATGGGAGAACACATGGGTGAAGGACCACTTATCCTAAGTTTTTTTCTTTGTTTTTTTTTTAATTTATTTAAGTATCCTTACCTGTGCAGTCCTGAAGTCCCTCGAAACGAGCGACAATGTCCTCTGCTTGTCTTGATACCTCAACAGCGATATGGATTTGTAAACATCGGCGACCAGAATCAGGTTCTTCACTGCCAGCATCCGGTGCACGTATATCTGCGTGTCGATGAACGCCACGCCCACAAGGTCGTTGTCCTTCAACTGCCAAATGTAAATCTGTAACGTATGGAAAATAAATCAAAACCCGAAATTAATGAATATCAAGTATAAATTTAATGTACATTAAAAGTGGTTATAAAAACAGAGGGTATGAATAAAATTGTTTAATCTACAGGCGCTCATGTATAAACCATATTGTTAGCCTAGTACAAAGAGTGAGTAATTAATATTAAATAGAGACGACAGATCACCTTCTGCCCAACGGCGGAAATGAGAAAGCCGAGCACTTGCGTGAGCGCACTGACGGGCCCCTTCTGCTCCTTGGCGTACACCTCCTTGAAGCGGTTCTTCGTTAGCGGCTGACCTGGCTCGGGCACCACGTCTATTATGTCGTAAATTATTATCTGTAATACGTTGTTAATATTATTAGAAATTTAATCAAATTTTGAGAGCCTCGTAGCTACCGTAAAGAGAAAGGTATCGGGTTCCAATCCCAGTCCGTTAAATTAAATTTTAATTTATTGGGTCAGTGGAAGGTCGCATCCGTGGGAGAGCCATGCTGAAAAATATGCGGACACACTAATTACGCCTGCTCGCCCGAAGTAATACCACGAGCTGAAATAATAAACAAACAGTGGTTCTACTATTTCCCTGAGCGAGTGAGGATATCGAAGGGCCTTAAAATGCACCTCAAGCGGCCAAAAAAGCTGGCAAAACAACCAAAGCTTGGAGTGTGGCGCGGTTGTACATGGCCAGCGTTAAAAAAACAATAAAAAATATATAAAAGGCTAAGTCATCTTATTATGAATCATTAATTGAGTGTGTGAGACAGTGATATACAATGAGCTCCATTTTTTAAAAACAAATTATAGTCAAAATTTTAATTTAATTAGGTGACATCTATAGTCGGGGTATGGAGTTAAAATAATATTTAAATTAGCAATTTTGTTGTAAAGCCTTTATGTGAGACCTTTATATAAGGTAAAATTTAATCAATTAAAACAAAATATAAAGGCCCGCAACACACCCTCGGCTCTGCAAGGGCGAGGGATTTCTATGGGCGGAGGACTACTTACCCTAGGTGAGCCTCCCGCTCGTTTGCCACCGTTTATATATAAAAAAAAGGAAAAGGAGGTAATAAGTGGGCGTCTTTGGGGGAGGCAGTGGACTTGATAGGCTTATGAGGATATAAAAAAAGTAACGCCATAATATAAATTTTAAAAATTGAAATTCCTTACCCTGCCTCTAGATGTGATATCTTCACTGTAGTTGTAATTGGTGCCGATTGCAATGTAGCCTCGGCGACCAGATCTGGAAATGCACATTTAATTTATGGATGGTGATGCTACTCATCTGATATCTCTCACTAATGGTTATGTTATGATATGGCTAGGTTATTTTAGATTTATAAAAACCATTTAGCCACGAGGTTCTCAAAATTGTAGGTATCCAAGAAACGCTCGACTCACGTCGTGCCCTCGTAGAAGAGCGACACGTTCTTGAGGCAGGTGACGTGCTCCCACTCGTCCAACTCGACGCGCGTGTTCGGGATCACCTCCCACGAGACGGGCGAGAACAACATCACGGAGAACCGTTCCTGGCTCGGATACGGGAACCTGAAATTGCATTCATTCATATTGAAACAAAAAAAAAATTCCTTTCATGCTGCCTTTGAAATCTGAATATTCAATCTTTTTGCGAATATCTCTTCAGATCGACAAATAATCCATCTTGCCTATAATGTCGCTTTACTTGATATATTGCATCTACTACTAATCTAATACTACTACTTAACGGCGGAGGTGTAGTTATTGATGCAAAAACAGACACAGTTAAAAAAAATTATACGAGGAAAAGTCTTTCTAAGAAAATTAGTAGTTTTTTATGAGATAGTGGACAACGGAGCAGATAGGTTTCCTACATGGTAACAGAACACCGCCGCCTATCACCAACCGCGCCACAGTCCGCGCATCAGTTGTGTGCCACTTAAGCGGCATTTTTAAGGCCCTCCGATATCCTTACTCACTCAACGAAACACAGTAGAAGCACCGTTTCAAATAGGTACACATACTATTTCACGCTGATTAATCTGTAAGCCCGTGGTATCACTTCCCTAATATTTTTTGATTTATTCATGCAGAAACTCAGCATTTCATGTGCCGTAAAATGTACAAGAGAAATTTGGTGTACAATCTAACTGACCGATCTCCTTTATTCTCGTTGCTTTTCTCTTTGTCTTCCCCGTTGAACTTGTAGTAGGAGGTGGTCGGCTGCGACACGGAGGAGACCAGGCAGTAGGTCTTGGACTCCAAGTGGAATGTGACAGCATGTGGCGTCTCCCGAAGAGGCACTTTCCGCACGGCCCACGACGCATCGTACGACAGGTGCGTGGGCAGCACGCTGATGCGCAGGGAACCCTGTAATCCGTAGCGAAGCCACATTATTAAACTTTACTCACAAGATATTGACGAATTGAAATGAAATATTTTTATTCAAAATTAATACAAAAATGCAGCTCGTTGAATGTCAAAATCAGTCTACGACCGGTTCCAAGTAAGCACACTGAGGAGAACCAGCGAAATAAACTCAGTGGGTGTAATTTTATGGATGAGAGAGATCCTTAAATAAATTTCGTGAGAAACTTAAATTATAACAAACATTAGCTCTGCGAATGCCTGGCACGAACACCCTATTATTCCCAAGCCGTGACATCATTTACAAAATCATTAACAATATAGTATGCTTTATCACAAAAAAGTTAACATTTTTTTTTAATTTATTTGAAGAACGTTTATGAATCGGATAGCACCCGAGTTGCATCTATTCTATTGTCACCTGAGTTCAGTTGAGCTAGGTTAACAGTGCTTCGTCCAGGCAACCTTTGTATGGACTTAAAAGAATAATTTATAAAATAGACACAGTGGCGTACAAAGGAACACAATAATATTTACATCTTACACTAAACACAATATAACAAAACATACAAAAATACAACAAATCACAATACTCAAAAAAATTGAATAAAGTAGACAGTAAAAGGTATTATACATAATAAAAATAAAAAGAAAATACGTCATGGATTCATTGGAAGGTGTAAAATCTTTTTTTAATGATAATGACAGCAAGCGAGCAGGAGGCTCGCCTAAACCTAACCGATCCTCCGCCCATGGACACCCCTAGCCCTTGCTGAGTCGCAGGTGAGTTGCCGGCCTTTAAGGAATATGTACGCTCTTTTATTGAAGGATTTATTTGATGAAAGAGTTAGCGCTTAGAGAAATTTCTATTCAATCTTTAGTAAAAACCTCTCCTCTTTAGTAATAGTGACTAATAATAATAACCCCTCATTCAAATTACATATATTGTAACATCTCCTAACATGAATTTGTTGTTATAAAAACGAAACAGAAATACCCACCTGCTCCGTTGTCCGCTATACCATAAAAAAGAACATTTTAAGAAACGGTTTAATTTTAGTAAAACTTATAAGTAGACATCGGATTATATGCATTTGCATGTTGGCATATGCAAATGCATATAATTCAATTTTATAGCAATAATGCATATTTTCTTTATTTTCATTGATAGTGCTTATTTCAATATTTGGGTACACATCAACATGTGCGTACAGCTTCCCATTTAACCAGCTGCAGAACAGAAGCCTACAAGTCGTCAATAACGAATGCTCCATATATCGACTTCTAATTAAAATTAGAATTCAATAAAGATTTATATGAGTTATTTGTTGCTTGCAATATTACCAATATCCACCAATTAAACAACGAAGTATGCCGAAAATTTCTATAGAAATATTGCACTAATTAGATAATTCGCGAAGTCGAATATACGTTGATTAATATATTTCAATAATTAATATAATATAAAGTATAGGATATAAAATACGAATAATTAATATATATTTCAATAATTCGAAAAAACTACCTGTCAACGATCTACGATGAGGTACTTTTGAATTATTTTTTCAGTTAACTCGAACAATTTTGTTATGGATATCAGCTGATGAAACGACAGATTCACGTAGACGATTTATCGGTAGTCGGATATTAAATATTAGATAGAAGACCTGCACATGAAATGTTGTCATAAACCTTTGTGCGAGCGTGAAAACAAGGATGCCTTTTAGCAGACCCATTCTTTGGCCAACGTGTGTTCTGTAACTTTCTAAAGCGAGATATTGTCCTCAAACATTTTTAAACATGGTTTGTAGGCCTTACCTTCGTATTGAAATAGAGGAAGCCCTGCGGGCAGTTTGTGTTGTTGAAGGAAGCGAAGGAGGCGATAGGGGCTTCCTCTGTGCACACGGGATGCAGCCGCAGCTCCCCTCTCGCCGTCAGCAGCAGGAAGTAGGGCGACTCGCCGCATACGAAGACGCCGTTATATCCGCCCACATTGCCTGTCACGCCAATTTCATGATCAATTAATCTATTACAGTGGGATCTCGATAACTCGAATGTCAATGCTAAAAAATTCGAGTTAATGAGTTTTCGACTTGTAAAGGTACGGTTTATAAGAATATATTTCGACTTGTGGAGGTAAAGTTAAACAACAATTCAACTTGTGTTATACATTTATTTATATAAATTTAAATGCACTAGGAAAAACTAAACGGATCTCGGCCCGGGGATGGACACGATCACTACGACATAATCACGACTCCGAGTTCCGTTTTAGTTTTTTTCTATTGCATTTAAATTTAAATAAAGGTAAATTGCTGTCGTTTTGAATTGAATTGCTGCGATTTGGGATAAGTCCAAGTAAGACGCCACAATATTTTACTAACAACGACTTACGGAGTCTTGTTTTTTAAATTCGAGTTACAGAGAATAAATATTATTATCAACGCCTCCCAAGAAAATAACATTTTGTTCGAGTTACTAAGTGTAATTAATTGGAGATACTGCGTATTTAGAGCTTCAGTGGAAGGAATAGCATTTATATCGACCTAATGAGGATTTCGACTAAACGAGGTTCGAGTTAACGAGATTCCTCTGTATTACTAGCTAACCCCGGCAAACGTTGTCTTGCCACATACCGTATCAAGGACTTAAATCCCTATTAACAAATAAGGTTTGATCGTAGAAGGGTGAAAATTATGAGTTGTTTTTTTTTTTTCATATCATATTATACTAACAATATTGTCTTAAAAAACGGTTTTGGTGAGTTCAAGGATTACTGAGGGTTCATAATTGGACTCTGCAGGATCTCCCGGGCCCAGCAGCAACGATAATTCTCACCGAAATATCTCATATATCGCACATTCTCTCTCAGCATGGCCGCTTCGTAGTTGTCTTCCCCGCAATTGATGCAGCCTCCCTTGTAGCCGAAAGGAAACGATGTCTGCATCCGTGAGAAACGCAGTTTCAAGTTGCCGCGTGGATATTTGTAGGCCTGAAAAAACACATTGAATATAAAATTCTCTTTTTAAAATCAAATTTTAATGAGCCCTAAATTCGTTTATAACAACTTTTTAGTGAGTTTATTATTAATAAGGCTCTCTGACATTAAAAAGAATAATAAAGCCTATGTTAAGGCGAAGATTAATTGCTTTGCGTTAAATTAATTGATTAATTTGCATCAAGTAGTTTCGGAGCCTATTTAATTAAAACAAACAAACACTCAAATCCTTCTTCTTTATAATATTAGTATAAATAAGAGCTTAAACAGTATGACTCAATGAAATATCCCATAGGCTCATCACATGATCTTCCCTCTTTCCTCTAACAGCTCTATCAGCCTTTCACCTGGTAAATCATAAGCTGGTCGTCCATCCTCAGCAGCATGAGCACTCTGGAGCCTTTGTTCCCCAATCCCACCACCAGCAATTCTTGGAGCTTCTCCACGCTAGAGCTGTGGCCGGCCGTCAGTTCCTCCTCCTCAGATGGATTTAGGGGAAATGCCACAGACTCCAAGCTATCAGCCAAGATCTGAAACGGAATATAACTTTTCTTTTACAACGTGCTTAGACTTATTATTCATAAAATAATAACATAAAAGTAAGGACTATAATGTATTTCTTGAAAATAATGTAATAATATAAAGATAAACATTGAATGATTAAACAGTCACCAATCAAATTGGCATATATACTTATTTTGTTGTAAAGACGAGGAAGTCTTTTTAAGGACGAAACCGATGTGCAGCCGAATTTAATCATCGCACATCGAGGCTGAATACAGATTCATCTGTATCACCTCGATTGTTGTCGTTCCATAACTGAACGCTTTTTGAGGGATTTTGTGCCGCGCACCAACAATCTGTGCAGAGTAGTGGTGCCCTGGGGGTGCCCATGAGCGGAGGACCACTTACCACATACTAGCCGAGCTTCCTACTCGTTTGAATCCCTATAAAAAGAGAACAACACCAGTAGAAGAGTCATGTTGAAGCAATTGCTGACGCAATAATTGGACCGGCTCACGTGAGGATATCGGAAGCGGAATTAAGCAGCGTTAAAGCCGGCAACAACCAATGCGCGGATTGATGCGCGGTGGTGTTCTTTTAACATATAAAAGACCCACTTGCTCCGTTGTCCGCTATACCATAAAAAATAATAAAAATTCTCAATCTTACCCTATTGCCCGCGCACACGTCCCTGACCAGAAAGCTGAGTTTCATCTCGGGCAACGAATAGATCTCCAGGTTTCCGTTGTCCCTGATAACGAAGAGCCAAAACGTCGGCTTCACCTCGACCAATTGCTTCTTCCACCAGCGAGACACCCGGCGCGGCAGGCCCGGGTTCTTCGATTGCTCCGCTAACATTATCTATTACGCATTCAATACTTTAATAACCGCATAAACGTTACAAGTTACTATGTTAAAAATGCACATGTTGCAATTTGAATTGAATTTGAATTGTGTTTAGAAAGAAAATGTTTTTTATGGAAACGGTGAAAAACAAGCAGGAGGCGCAGCCATGCAAGTCTGTGGGCGGGGACAGCTTATCCTATGTTAGCCTCCTATTCATTTGCCACCATAGTCTTCAATCTTTATTCAATTTTGGCTTCCATGCTCCTATGTATCATAACCGAGTAAAAAATACTTTAATGAAGAAAGCTTAAACATAAATCTATAAATAGGAGCCAAAGATGCATAGAAACTTCTGCACAAGCACCTGCTACCTTTTAAACTAGCAAACGAATAAACCAACTATTGTAAATTAGGGGATTCAAAAAAATTAAAACCTATGAGTTTCTTGTTGGTTCTTCTCATAAAGGTCTATCTTCCGAACCAATAGTAGCATAACTATTATAAATTGACTTGAAAAAGGGCCCTTTATGGTGCCAATTTGAATAAATGCTTTTCGAGTTGAGTTGAAAACGTACCACCGATTCAGAAGGAAATTAGGAGAGAAGAATCGGCAAGAAACTCTGCTATATTATTTTTTTCGAATTAAAATGAATTACGATTTGCTCTTAGGTAAAATAATACAATGGTGATCAGGTGCAGGACTTTGATTCAAGACATCACTGTCGTGAATGTAAAGTTTCCATAAATTCCTTCGCACTCACACTGGCCATAGACGCAGGCGTCTGGTCCCCACCGTAGAGCAGCTCATCATCATTTAGCTCGTATACCACGCCCGGTTTGAGCCCTTCGGCCTTAACATTCTTCGACGTTTTTCCCGTGAACTCTCCTTTCACCTAACCAACATAATTCACAATTAGTGTCAATATTACATTACTGTAAAAGCTGTATAAAAATTAAACAATAACTTTGTTGACATAAATTATCTTAATCAAGTGGAAAAAGTGTCTAAGCGGCGTAAAAAGCAGGCTACACAACAAATGCGCGGACTGTGGCGGGTATTCTCTTAACATATAGGACTCCTACCTGCTCCGTTGTCCGCTATACCATAGAAAATAAATAAACACTTCAATAAGATTATTTTTCCAATTATATAAATGTCCGGCCACTGTCAAGCTTTTCCAGAGACCAAAAAAAATATACATTAAATTATAATTATCCAGACCAGGATTCGAAGGGTCTAAAAATGCAGTTTAAGTGGCGTAAAAAGCCGGCAACACAACCTATGCGCGGACGGTGGCACGGTTGGGTGTAGGCTTTCTTACCATATCGAAAACTCACCTACTCCGTTGTTCGGTATAACATTAAAAAAAAGATTTCATTTAATAAAAATACCGGTAAATTGGCGAAGTTCTGCGCGAACAGCCCGCTGAGGTCCCGGTAGGGCGCCGCCCTAACCACGGCCGGCTTATGCGGGACCGCTTGTCGCGTCGGTGCTAATCGACCCGACTGAAAAATAAGTCAACTATAGAAACAACCGCCTCATTTTATTAGTGCTAAGCATCCGGTCATATTAAAACGAGAAGAATTTGAATAAAATAACAAAAACTAACGAAATACTTTATTATTATATTTCGTTTATTTTGTTTCAAACATACATTACAGTCTCCAAAACGTACTGAGATGTTTATGTTTTTATATTTTTATATTAATAAAAGGCATATATTTTATATACATCAATCATCATTTTCTCATGCGTCACATCGATGCAAAATTTCTAATCATCATTTAAGCCGTAGGACGTCCACTGCTGGACATATGCTCAATGGGGATTTTTGCCATTACTGCAAACAATTTCAAATGATGCAATTTAATTTCAGGATATATGTAGAATCTCACCATATTTTCTTTGCCCCTGAGTTCCCTCAGGGCCAGCACAAGGGCCCGTCCGCAGGTGGACAGCACGCAGAGGTAGGGATCCGCTGTGATCGCCGAGCGCGCCGTCCACTCCAACGATATCGACTGTATTAGAACGCCATCTATTCGTAGGGGACAAATTATTACTCACTCATAGACGATTCACATGCTCGGATAAACAATTCTTTTAAAGAGTCCGTACAGATAGGTTTTTGAAAGAAACATCTTCAGCTAAATAATTGAATGTCAGTGAATTTTCGCCTACTACACCACTACTACCTACTACACCTCATAAAATAAGGTTTGTTTTATGAACTTATGTTAAGTAATAAGTAAGGGTAAGAAAAATACTTGAGAAGTTTTTGTTTCATTATTTTGGTCAAATAAATATTGATTAACAATTACATAAGCTGTTTTTTTTGTGGTGTATCTTTAAAAATTTACCTTTACTCAGATGTATCTCGCACACAAAAATATCATGGGACACTGTACCACATTATACATTTTTGTTATTTACTTATTTCTTGCTATTAATTTATTCCATATTGTCAACCAGATTTCTCTGTTTTTTTACTACTGTTTACTGCAGTCTGTTGAGCTTGGGAGCTAAAAACGACGGTCCACCTATTCATAATATCTTTACATGATATTTTTACGTGGCTTTACAATAAGTATTTAGTGCTAAAAGTTTTGAAAGAAAATTTCTTCGAATGGAAACCAATTGGTGGGACTTCTTACAACACCATGTAATTGTGAAATCTGAACTGTTGTCGCAAATAAAGCTGCCCTTTTGTCATTTTTATTTTATTTTTGGTATATCGGACAACGGAGCAGGTGGGTCTCCTATATGGTAAAAGAACACCGCCGCCCATCACCAACCGTGCCACTGTCCGCTGCTGCTTTGCTGGCTTTTTACGCCGCTTAAGCGTTATTTTTTTCCGATGTACTCACTCACTCAACGAAACACAGTACAAGCACCGTTCTAAGTACACCTACCATTTCCCGTCTTCGAGCCCGTATTGATATAAAAGTTATTTTGACGATTCAAAGTAATTTGTATTTTCTAAATAAAGTATTTTTGACTTTGATTTTCTCCCAAACACTCACTCTTAACGAGCCGTATGGCGACAGTGGTGACTTGGACCATGAATTTGTTGTTGCCGAGGTTGCCCGCGAACACTGTCGGCGCGCTCGTCATAAAGCCACTGCTGTCCACTTCGTTGATCTCTTGGCCCGTCTGGAGGACCTGCCAAATGCGATTCAAATTAAAAAAAATATAATAAAAACAGCTTGTGTTGATAAATTTGTTCCATAATAACCTAGAGATAAGCCAATGCTCCGCAACTTTAGATGTATCTTTCAACAAGATACATTAAGTAAAAGGTAAAATTTTAAAGGTACACCGTAAACAAAGACCCAACAACTTATGTAATTATTCATCAACATTTATTTATTAAGTACCTATCAAAATAATAAAACAAAAATTTCTCGCTGGCTCGCTCGCATGAATATATATGTACCCAATTATTTTTTATACCATTACCTAATATAAGTTCATAGGAGAAGCCAATATTGCGGAGTACACCTATAATAAACGATCAAGGGCCACCAGCGTGCCGCGGTACCCACCTTGCAGAACACTGCTAAGCCATTGAGCCGAATTTATGAGACAAAGTCGCTCAGTATGATTTTTTATTTTCTAACAGAACCATTCTAGCATTGAACTGGCTTTGTTAGTATTTAAAATGAAATATAATTAAAATTATTGCGGTGTTTTTTTGCAACCTTCGGCGACAAATAATCCCATGATATCTTCTATATTCCCTTATTCCCTTAGAATTAGGTATTGTAGATTGTACCATGCTGGCGTCCTCTTGAGTGAGTATCATGTAAGCATGTGTGCCCTCCATGTCCCTGTGCACGTCGCGGTGCACTTCCGTCTGCTCCCCGATTACTGTCCACATGTCAATGCAACCTGGGAACACAATCACCAGTCAGATATACCTTCATAATTTGTCTTCTATAAATCATTACGAATGTATTCACATTATTAAAAATTCTATTGACATAAAACGCAGTATATGCGCACTTGGGAAACTAATGTTAAATTTAGCTTTTTAGTTACCCCATAGTGTGAAAAAAAATTTACCTCGAAAAGCTTTACAGTACAATTAATATTGATCGGTGCGGTTAATGACATTGGATACCAGAATTTCTTGTTTGCTATACGGAATATGAATGGAAAATATTCCATACATATATCTTATACGGGTTATGTTGATTAGTGTGCTACGCACAGCTTTTTATGGTATAGCAAACAATGGAGCAGGTGGGTCTCCTATATGGTAATGAACACCGCCATTGGCAACCACACCACAATCCGCGCTTTGCTTATATTGCCGGGTTTTTATGCTACATAAGCGTCATTTTTAACGGACTCCGATATCCTCCCTCACTCAGCGAAACACAGTAGAAGCACCGTTTCAAGTCCAACTACCATTATCATCAATTTCAACTAATGTGGTATAACTTAGGACGAGCCGGTTGTATTGAAGATTTTATGACATTGGCTAGTAAAAAGCACGCAACATACCCGGTAATTCAAACGCAGTGACCAGCTGAGGCCGCACGGACCGCTGCAGCACGGCCAGAGCTCCGTTCTTGCCGCGGCCACAGCAGGCCACCAGCTCAATGGTGCTATGCTCGTTCCGTCGCTCTTCGCTCACCAGCTGCACTTCGCCCATCGAAATGTCACCGATCGGGCAGATGTTCAGGAGAGAGTCGCACACCTTCAACATTTTTTTTATTCTATATATATATATATATATACATATATATATGGTAAGAGAACACTGCCGCCCATGAACAACCGCGCCGCAGTCCGCACTTTGTTTGCTGCCGGCTTTTTACACAGTAAAACTACCGTTTCACGCAGTGTTTTGTGAGCTCGTGGACGAGCACTTCTGTCACTTCGGACGAGCCGGACTTATGTGCGTCAGTATATGCTTTAGCATGGCACTCCAACGGGTAGCATGGCATTTTAAATAATACAATACAATACATATTTTTTTAAATGACTAACGCTGTTGGCCTAAGGCCTTTACAGCTTCGCGCGGACTTTTGGGCGGACGTAGGACGGAGTTTAACTATATAAAATCCTTACATTATTGACTCGACCGTTTCACGCCTATACTAAACTCTTTCTATACGTAGACTGAAGATTAAATCTGAATAAAAACACAGCTAAGGCGTAGGCGTAGCGTTGGGAACACAATGTACTTCAATGTGTCCCTAGAACAGATAATAAAATCTTATTTTTCCTCCTCGTTTGCCACCGATTTCACAAAAAAATCACCTCTGTATTATATAAACATAAATCAAAACTATTATCTGACACGGAGTTGGACGTACCGCCACGCGACGTAAAGACGATCTCATTAAGATCGCGTACAACCGCTGGATCAGGATCGCTCAAAATTGCAATAGGTCTGTGTGGGAGGCCTATACCCAGCAGTGGACTTCAAAAAGCTGATGATGATGAATATCTGACCTCGAAGACGTAGCTGGTTAGCTGCGTGGAGGTCCTAATATCCGAGCCGTACACCTCCAGCTCGTCCTTGTCGCTGATCTCGATGACGTTGGTCGCCACGCAGTCGCTGATCGTGTCCATGCGGCGGCGCTTCGCGGAAGCTTCCGTCACCTCTCTGCTCGGTTCAATTTCCCTCGCAGCATCTGTAACGCGTTGTATTTTGTTGAATGTTATAAGTTTGCGATGTTGAACGGCGTTTATGCAAGAAATTATATCACGCGTAATCGTTTTAAGCGGACTTAGCAGTATATACAATTGTTAAGTGTGTATTTGGTTAATTCACTCGCCTTCCGTGAGATCGACTGTGGCGGCCAGCGGTCTGTCAATTGAGAAGATCATTCGATTCTCTCGCTCGGTAACGCGTAGCAAGAGGGAGTTGCCGAGGCGAGATCCCAAGAAGAGGAAGTCCTCTTCTATAACACACATCTGAAAATTAAAAAAATTTCACACATCTACGTATGTTAGACTGACTTCAAAAATAGGAGGTATACATTTTCTTCTAAACATACTGCCGATTTCAGCTATATCCTATGTATAGGCTTTTATATATTTAAGAATTATTAAATTGTCATCGATATATTAAAAGCCTTATAGCTAAGTGTTCTTATAAGCTTGCTACGTAGCGAGTGGTATCCGGTCGTAATAATAATGTTTTTTAATATAACTTATTATTCAGTCTTTGGAAAGGCGTGACAGTGGCCAGGCGTGTGTCTTACTATCACACCCGTGAGTGAGCCATAATCAAGCATATGCTGACGCACTAATTGAGCCTGCGTGTCGGTAGTGTTAAACAGTACTTGTACTGTGTTTCGCTGAGTGAGGATATCCGTGACCTTTGAAATTAGTTACAACGGCTTCAAAATCTGTCAACACATATCCTGGATTGTGGCGCAATTGTTTATGGGCGCTGGTAATGTCTTACCATAGAAACTAGCGCTTTGTATTCTGCACGGCGTAAACTCAAATAAATTATTTTTTTTTTACGTCATTAGTTATTTTAATTAGATCAGGACAATTATGAAATGATTGTTAAAGCCTATCATTAATAAATGATTTTTTGTTTCGATTTTGGTTCAATGAGTTCTACGCAACTCACACAGCTGGTGAGGACGGACGCGGCGGCCCTGTCCAAGTGGAAGCTGTTGACGCTGCGCACCGAGTCCGAGAGCATTGTGAGCACATAGAGTTGGCCCCCGCGGAGAGCCAACGCGACCCGACTCTCCCCGAGAGTGGCCACTTTGGCCCCGTCCAACGTTATGCACACGCCTTCTTGGATACCTGCATCGTATTACTCACATAAAGACTTAATTAAATCATATTTTATTCCAAAAATATAACGTTTTTGTATAATCCAAGTAAAAAATATGTTTTTTTTTAACCGTGGGAGAGCCATGTTGAAGCATATGACGCACTGATTGGGCCGGCTCGTCCGAAGCCATACCAAGGGGTCACAGATTACCCAGCGTGAAATGGTAGCTGTACTTGAAACGGTACTTCTTCTGTGTTTTGCTTAGTGAGTGAGGATATCGGAGACCTTTTAAATTGCTTAAGCGACGTAAAAAGCCAGCAACATAACCAATGCGCGGACTGAGGCGCGGTTGGTGATGGGCGACGGTGTTCTATTACCATCAACATGCTCTGTTGTCCGCTATACTATAAAAAAGGCAAAAACACTTACGTAAAGGAAAATTGGTGGTATGCGTGGCAATACTGTTTAGTGAGACTCCGTAGGGCGGCACCGACTGGTTCAAGTAAATAAGGGAATTTGCTGCCAGTATTAGGCAACCACCTGCAAAAGTATTCAAAACACGCAATAAGACTCGTATTTAGTAGAATTTTCTATCTTTCGAAACGGGAAGCTTGGTTAGATCACTGTTAAGGATTTAAGGACGCAATTTTCTTTAAGGTGAAGTTGGTTGACCAACGACGTTAATTATAATATTTTTTTAAATAAATCGAGCGATTTTTATGCAATTCATTTTGATTTTATATCAAAGTGATCAATTTTTAACAATTAAAAGAATTCAATTCGACGTTGTTGTTTTATATATTTCAAGCAAACCGATTCACTGGTATTTGAGTATCACATTAATATCACAAATCATCACAGTAAACCTTTTCGCGATAGGAAATCCAACACCACATATGTCTCGGAAATGCTAATACAAATACTCTCTTTATATGAAGTTAAAAATACTTTAATGTGCCTTTGTACGTACTATGTTGCAACTTGCAGTAAGTGGGACAAGGGTTGTAATTACTAGAATCTACTTTGTGTGTTAAGTCTATGCTCTCTCTCGGTATCTGTCGGATAAATCAGGTTTAAGCTCACCTTTTTTTCATTCGTCTAAACTCGTGTTGCTCATTGTGTAAATTTAAAATTTTGTATTCACAATCCTTGCAAACATTTATTTTTTAATGTGTTTCACTTTTACTACCTTTCTTGTGCATTACTCTATCGTCTTAATTTTTATCTTATACCTTTTAATCCGAGAATAGCATAGTTGATGGTATTATTATTGAGTGTGTATATCTCTTATGTTTTAGTTTTATAATGTTGCTGTTTGTTAGTCCTAAATAAATTTAAAAAAATACCAAGCGGCTTCTGTACAGGCACAGCTTGCAAGCAATCAAAGGGCAGACCACCGGTTGACCAGATAACGGGGTGAACCCGAGCACTCATATTCAAGGACACGCCCGCCATCGAACACGTATCACTGCGCACTGCCACACGCCTAGAATTAATACACAAGTTAATAAAACTTTTGATACTTGGAAGTGCCTTGCTGAAATATATACAAGCTAACAGAAAACTAGCTGAAAGACGGAAAACGCTGGCAACACAACGAAAACTCGATCAGTGGCGTGGATGTATAAAGGCGACAGTGATCTCTCACCAATATAGAAGACCTGTCTGCTACGTGCAGAATATATTAAATATTAGATTCAAAAATAGATTACTTACTAGAACAACCTCTATATTTAAGCTAGTCTTACTTATTCAAAATAATATAATAATAAGAATAAGTAATCCTACGTATTATCTTTGTAATATTATTTTTGTCTTAATTCTGTGGTTATCCTGGTGCCTTGTATGACAGATCCCTATAGAGACCTAGTTTAGTACCCCATTTTCCAGAAATAATATTAATGATTGTTTAATTTTATTATTTAAATATTGTGATAACTTAAACGTTAAATTCTAAAAGCTAATATGATGTAAATCTTACCCAGGGAAAGTCCTTACAGGTTCATACAAGAGCAACAAAGTTGGTTCATAGTATCCATACAGGAACTGCAAGTCTAGTATATTGTCTATTTTCTCATCAAGATCCTTTAATACTATCACATAAGATGCAAGAGTTGGTGCTCTCATCATTTGCTGAGTTTGCTGTGAAGAATTTGTATTAGATTTTAGTTTTATATACTTAAGGAAAATATAATATTTAAAAACACATTATATGAATATACTATACTAGCAGAGGAATTAGGAGTTAGTTAAATAGTAAGAATTAGAACTTTAAGGAAGTCCTTCCTGTAATTAAAGTAGTCAAATAACACCGCGTCACTGGCGAGTCCTAAATTTTAGATAAACCACACACAGTGTAAATTCTGTATAACGACACTGAAGGGACTGTTCATTTTATGGCGTTATAGAGACTTGTCATTGAGTGGCGAGTAGAAACATCAGAATTAGAAAAAGATAATATTTATTTCAAACTAGTGTTAGTATGTGAAGTACATAAAAAAGATACGTATTTGAACGCCGTTGCGTATAATCTCGTTATTTTTGTCTGCGGTCTTTTGCTGAACCAGTAATTTTGTTGTTGTTTACTTAGCTTATCTATATCTTGCGATATTGACGCATCTTAGTGATAAAAGAAGTTATATTCCAATAATTTAGCTGCTTCCAGAGCTTCCTTTCTTTATTGCGGGCTAGAAAACTTAAGCAACAAAAGAACGTAGACAGTTGTACAGTTTTTACTAATTTTGTCAATTTAAAAGGTGCTCTTTTACTCAATTGTTGACATTATTGAGAGTAGAAGTAATGCTATATAGAGTGTATAAGTATAAAAGTAAGGAATTCAAGCTATACCAGCCAAAGTGAATTGACTACAACGCTTTAGGGAGTTTGTTGTTAAAGTGATGGAAGTTTCATAGAGTTTATAATGTATATACCAGATATACAAACATTTTTCTTATCATCTTCAAGAGGTTTTGCCTCCAGTGGGTCTCCTTCTTCAGATGTAAGATCTTTTCTGAATGGTAACACAGCCAGCTTTTTTCCATATAATAACATGACTGCACAACGAAACTCTGGATCCACCCTAATCCATGGAATATGAGGATGTGTAGTCCAGCCATTCTAAAAAGGTAAAATTTAAAGATCAGTTAAATAGGTTTTCTTAGAGAAACCTGTGTAAATTGTCATAAAACACAAAGTTTAATTGATTATTTTTCTTTCATTTGTAATTGATTTCCAGTAGTGAAATACCCAAACCATCATTACCATTTCAGCCGTAAGACTTTCACTGCTGGACATAGGCCTCCTCCAAATAAATACCCAAACCATTGGTGATAATTAGATGATTTGTGATATAATTAAAAATAATATTCAAACTACAGTGACTAAAATATCAAAAATGTATAAAACAATATACCATTTACCTTCATATCATCTTCTTCAAAATAATGCATACTCAATGTAACTAAATTGTTTGATTGTGGGTCATACTGCAACACAGATAACTTTGCTTCTCTAAATGAAACTAGAAGTAAGTCACGCCCTGCACTTGGACATTTCACTGATGAAATGGACATTACATTTCCCCATAATGTATATGTCGCAAGGCATTCTAACTTCATTTTTGGTGGTATTGGTTGTCCAGCTAAAATAGAAATGCAATAATAATAAATAAGTAAACTCTTACGTCTAACGTGGCATTAATTGGTAAATATATTTATTAGAGAGATATAGTTATATATATAACTGTTTTGCTTGTTCATGAGATAACCCAAACAAATGCATTCTCTATTGTTTACTATATAGATAAATTATATTAAAGAATGAAGATTTCCCTTAAAGATAAAGTACAGACCTGCATTAACTTCTTTCGTGTTCCCGTCAGGCACGAGTCGGAATACTTTTAAAATATTGGCACCAGCAGTAACCAGACACATTTCTTCATTCTCAAAAAAACAGCAGCTCACGGCATATTCCACTCCGGTGGCCGGATGAGTTTGCCGGCAAATGGAATACATTTTTAATATTTATTAGGTTAGAATTTATGATTACACTTATAAATAGATGATATATGTGGTATTTTAATTCACATTTGGCCTATGAAATTAAATTTACGATTTCTTAATACATTAATAAACATTTTTTAAAAATTATTATTTTTTATTACATCAACAATCAGCAAACAAACTCTCCAATGTTTGGAAATATCTTATTCGTGTTGATAAGTTCGTCTGGCAGCTATCAAATTTGTCATGGAGTTGACAATTGTCAAAACTTTATATTTCCAATAGATAATATTAGATAATAGAGCAACAAGTATACATGGAGGATGTTCCACTTAACGATCACGGTTTTTGTCGTTCCACTGGCTTCTGAGCCTGTCTTAAACTCAAGTGCATAAACTCAAGGATTATGGAGTACTTTTATCAAGTTGGGGTCATTAGTATAAGAGGTAAACTTGGCGTGGCGGAAGTGATAGCGTTTACTACATTCTGGCTATTTATTACTCACTGTTTAGATTAACATTTACAAATATAAATACGACTAGACACGCGGGCCGTGTTACATGTAGAATATTCTTCAGTGCTCGTAGACTCGGAGATATATAGTGCGTGCTCGCGGGTGGATGATACGCCTGCGTTGCCACTATACATATGCGCTCGCGTAGACTCAGGGGTGTCTCTAGCGTCAGAAAGATCAAGGAGAGCACGTGTAATACGAGTGCGGTAAGCCTGCGTCGCTGATAGCGCGTGTAAGTTACCGCCAGGCTGAGCGTGCATTTGACAAGTTAAAGGAATCAAAATAAGGCTTGGAAAGGTTAGGTTATGTATATGACATTATATATTATTACATTACCCATTATTTATTACACTTTACATATACATTATATATTAGGTTATGTATATTGACAAATATACATAACCGTCACCTTTTTAAATAGATCTTTGGGAGCGTGGCGTGAGCGAAAGTTATGACGTCAGTAGTTACGTTTACGCTATCATAACAACCGCGGTTATGTGGAGCGGCTTGGTGACCATTTTTAGCACTGTGGTTGTCAAGTGGAACGCACTTATTGTTGGTAACACATAAGAAAATCAAATAAAAAACCGTATGACGCACACAGTATAAACTACATATGCATCTTTTGTTATGGGAACTTTAATGCAAATGAAAAAGTATTTAATGTATCTTAATATCATCGATACATATATATTTCTTTTCACAAAGTGTATTATAATTATTGAAATGTCTTTTTCTGTCATTTTGAAAACGTCATGTAATAAAATTCTTATTGATTTTACTCTTTATTTAAAAACACACAAAAACGAATAATGAACTTCTAAAACTAAAATATTTATGAACGAATTGAATAAGAGAATTTTTACCATGCTAATTGCTACACTACTTTATTATAATTAACGTTAACCTCTAAATATTTGTATTCAATTAATACATTTTAAACTACAATATTGTAGAATAGGAATACAACTAATTCACAGAGTTCAGTATCTGCTGATATCCAGCTAGGTTTAATACTCGAGTGTCACAAAACGTTTACATAATAAATGAGATATGGAAATTTATGACGTTACACAATTTTATAACATAGGATAGGATTCAATGGTGAAAAGCCCATGTAACAGTTCACATCCTATATAAAAATATTTTTGTAATGTTTGTACTCATTTAAATTTTCAACATACCCACAAGAAATAGGCAAGAAATCTTGACTAGGTACATTCTTGGTATATTCTTTACAATGTTTGCTGATTTCAATGACCAGTCTTAACTTTCATTCAGTCTCAAGAGATATCTTCCACACATTATTTGAATATTTTTGCTATAAAATAATTTAAGGAATGGTGTTTGATTTTCCAGGATTGGAATAGGCATATATAAAATAATTTTCATCATCTAGAATCAGGTACGAAATAGACATAAATTTTAAACCAACTATAAAATTTTATTCAAAAGCCCACAACAATTCAGTCTTCCTCCACTAATTGCCACTCCATTCGGCCGAACGGCACATATCATCTACTAGCTGGTCGAATTCCATCAAAGAACTCTCATGTTTTAATAGATCTTCAGAGAAATCCTCATTTGTCATTTCAATGTTTTCCTCTTCAAATGCTGCATCAAGATCTGATAACTTTAAATGTGGTGCATTGAAAAAATCCTTGTAAAATTCGGCCAATTCACGAATCGGGTGGTGGTCAGCGAAAGGAAAGCATAACAGCTTTAACGGAGGTTCAGTCTCACTTCTAAAACCAGGAAACTTTTTCGGCGGCATTTCAAGAGAAGTTGGACTTTTTGACATGACACTCATATCTAACTCTTGAGTGCTCTTACAGACAGTTGTAGTGTCTTCAACGATTCTGAAATTCGCCTGCACCCGACATTTGGGTATTGGATACTTTTCGAAAAATTCTCTTATCACTTGTTCGATGACAAATTCATCGACGAACGCCGCCAAACGGAGCGGTTTGTTCAAGTCTATTGGTTGGGATGATTTTGGTTCCTTTTTCTTTTTTGAATCAAATATTACATGTTTTGGACTCAATTCGAAATGATCGCTCTTGAGTAGTAACGTTTCGTCTTTCTCAGATCTATTTGGGGATATGGTAAAGTTCGTTCTATACGATACTGTGAACCCTAAGCCTCCCAAAGGCGTTTTCAAGATGCCAGCTTGAATTTTCTTAACTGAATCACCGAGCGCCTTACCTTGGGGCTCCCCGCTATACACTCTATAGAAAATTGTAAATGAGTCTGTTCTTTGCTTCCGTGATAAGTGATACGCTGGTGTGATTCTTGTGATTGTGATAAGGGATTTCAAAAGAATTCCCATTCTGAAATAAACTGTGTTCATTGCTTTGAGAGAAGAATCAAACTGAGTCTCATCCAACCCCAACGTCCACAGTTCGAGCACCATCTCATCTCCATCTTCGGTTTGAACTGATATCTCTATATTTAGATGAGACCTTATTGTTTCTAGGATTCTATCAGAAGGTAGAGCATTTTTAGTTGCTTGATTGACCTCAGGCGAATCTGGTATCTGTAGATTGAACCAGTCAGTGTCTGAAGATGAGTGATGTTTTGTGTTTGCATCAATTTTTATCCCTTTCCTCGACTCAACGATAACCTGCACTCCTTTGTAGGCGAGGAATTTTGTGAACTTGGCAAATTCGTTCTTGTCGCAAATATTTGAGAATGCCACGTCCGGCGCCATATTGGATATGTAAATCTATCTACTACTACAAAACAAATATCTATTCCTCATCAGCTATACAACTCTCTACAAGGTTCCGAAGATTAGGGTTCTCCATTGCAGCAGCAATCCTTTCTTTGTCATTGATCTGCTTGTTAACTGTGAAATTTAATTTAATTGTTAAATAACTTAAAATATTAGACAAAGTAGTTGAAAAGTAGGAAATGATACCCAATAATTGTAATAACCGCATCAAATGTAATAATTGTACTTCTTTTATAATGTTGTTCTATTTCAAGATACATTTCTTACATAAATAAGTACTTAAGATAAGATTATATTCCTTACAAGTTGTTTTATATAAAAATGTTATAAAATATTATTATTATTATTAAATGTTTATATAAAAATGTTATAAAATATTATTATTATTATTATTAAATGTTTATATAAAAATGGAGTTAATCTTGCTAAGATGACAGCCTAAGAAAACTTTAGTAAAACTAGATAAACAATTTGTTTAGATTTCTAAATATTCTAGATGTTCAATTCAGATCATTTGGTATTCAAAAGTATTGTTTCAGTACAATTTGTATAAGTGGCTGTTCTGAAAATTTATAGATACTGTATATTGTATTAACAGCTGATAACCTCATGCAAGTTTAATTTAGTTTTACAATTAGAGGTTATCAGATTTTCTCCCTCTGTTTATCATAATTATAAAACATTTAACATTGAGTATTCATTTTTATACATTTTGTTAAGTTATTTACATTTAGTAAAAAGAGTTTCATGGAGCAGATGTTAAAATCAGTAGCATAGTATGTTTCTTTTATAAAAAAAAGATTATCCAGATACTAAATAAAAAATATAATAAACCACCTTATATAATTATCAAATATGCCAATAATACAATTGAACAGAAAGAAACAAAAGAATTTAATAATATAGTAAGCTTTATAATCTGACTCCGTTACTGAAAATCTTTTATCTTATCAATGTTGCTATGACTATAGGTACAACATAGCAAATAAAAGAAATAGATTTTTATAATAATGGTAAATATGAGAGTAAATTTGCAAAATATTAGACTTACTTTCATCTTCTGTAGTATGGGCACCTTTTTTAATGTAAATATCTAACTTTACAGGATGATGAAGAGATCTCTGTATCTTTATTCTAATGCATAGTCCGATAAGAGTAGCTAATGAACAATGGGGTACAGTTGGGTTAAACTCAACCCTTAAAACTGGCACATTGTCTTCAGTAGGTTCCTTAATGAAGATCCCGTCCTCATAGACGACTTTGAGATCCTCCAATGTGCTGGGCTTTTCGGGATCCCGAATCGTCCGTAAAAAGTCTAAAACACCACAACACTCATTAAAAACACAATAAAACTACACAGAACAGTTCAAATTGTTGTTAACAAACCATAAATCGTTTCTCTCAAATCATTATTGTCCGTGTAGCCGAGTTCTTGCAACGATGCACTTTTGTCCATATAAGCGGGTGTAGCGACTTCCAAGGTAAGCTTCTGCGTGTTGTTTAATGAAAGCTTGGAGAAAAATGATAACATATTATCATTTATTGTTAATCGTCAACAATAATTGGACTGATATTGGTATGTGTTATTGGTAGGTGAAATATATTAAAGACAATCGATGTTGCCAACTATGAATCACAATTATATGTACACTGAATAAATCTCAAGACGTATGAAATATCGTATATTCTCTGAATTTATTTCTTAACACATTTATGCAACAGTAAACGCACAGAATATTTATTTTACGCAAGATTTTTTTTTATAGAGCCATAGTGATGATTATTACTTTGGTTCGTGGTATGTGAAAGGTTATAATGCAAAACGGAATCCGTCAACTTCATACCAAAATCTACAATCGGCTATTCGTCCAGTTCCCCCTGGGATAGAAATAACAGTTGACAAGGCTCTGTTGCCTTGGAAGATATTCCAAGAACTAACGAAATGATGCTGTACCGGAAACCTATGACAAGACGTCAAGGTTTGCATTTGAAATTGTTTTAGATTCTCACTAAATTCCTAATCTTCCCAAACTTGACGCATTTATTACTTGAATCAAAGCTTAAAAACAGTAACATATTTTTACCGGGAGTATAATCTCACGGCGAGCCTATGGCTCGCCCCAAAAGTCCGCGCTAAGCTGTGGAGGCCTTATGCCGACAGCGGTTAAACATTTCAAAAAAAAAAAATGCCGGTAGTGTTTTCCTTCTGATATCTGACTACTATTATACACTTCAGAGTGACCTTCCAAATGCTTTCGACAAGCGAAAGCGAACTTAGTTACTACTACTTAATATTTTTTATATGAAAATATTAAATCAAAAATGTGTTCAGTCCTTTACCTCTTATTTTAAATTGATAACTAGTTTAACATAGATACCAACATTGTCAGAAAACATGACGTAGTCTGAAAAAATAATTTTAGCATTCAGCACATCCAAAAACAAGAGTTACGCAAAAAAACGCTCTTAATTTTTTTTGCAGAATTGTGATTAATATAGCTAAAATTTTACAAAGGGCCAATTATATTTTTTTCAAATGCTGTAATTTCTAGCAGCAAATTGTTTTTAGTTTTCTATAGAGATTTGACAATTATTGTTCATTAGAGATAAGTTCTGCTAATATTTTAATATAATAATTAATAATATATATATACTATATATAAATTTTTAAATAATATATAATACAATCCCGAGCGTGTTTCTCTATCTCAAAAAATAGGCTTTGTAGTTTATAATGTAACTGAAATTTTAAAAAAAATGAATATTACATACATATGATGTAAAGAAAATAGACAAAACAATAAAATTCAAGATCGTAATAAACATTTATAACTATTAAGACTCCTACAAACAGTACGCACAAAGGCCGAGCCGCCAGATTATGCCGGCGGGTTTGCGCAAGGAGACGGCGTCAGTTTCTTTCTGGCATTCCAGTGGAAGTGGTGTTGTGTTTGTGAATTAAATTAAAATGTCGTTTAATTGGGACAAAAAAACTGTTATGCTATTAATAGAAAAATTTCATGAAGCTGATATGTTATGGAATCCCCGAAATCCAAACTATAAGAATAGAAATAAAAGAATGGACGCACTGAACAAAATTGCAAGTGTATTTGAGATTGATAAAGGCGAAGTGGAAAGAAAGTTAAAAAATTTAACTTCGCATTATTTTCGGGAAAAAAAGAAGTATGAACAGTTGCTTAAATCTAGTGCAGGAACAGAGTATGTACCTAAACCTAAGTGGTTTGCTTACAGGGCATTTCATTTTTTGCGAGATAAAAATAAACCACTGCCCACGATAAAAAGTGAAAATGATGTACGTATTAATATTTCCTTGTTTATTTTATCACTGACTAGATTCCCGCGGTTTCACCCGAGTGGCCTAAGATGTATTTAAGACAGTGAGTTTGACATAAATTATCATATTTCTTTCATTTACAGATGAATTCGCAGAAAAGTGAGCAAGGAAATGCAACATCGAGTGGTTTCCGTGAAAGGAGATGCAGTACAGTAAAAAATTTTAAAAATTTGTCAGCTTCGACTCCTGCTCGCGCTGATGCTTCAGTATTTGGAGAATACATAACAAATAAAATACGAAAAATGGATCCTATAACAGTATCTACAGTACAAAATTACATTCAAAACATAATTTATAAGGCTAACATGGGCATTTACTCAAGACCGTCCTTGATGTCGCCAGCTCAAGGATATTTAACCACATCATCTGAAAGTGTACATACTACCACTAGCAATAGAGCTAGAAACCGAAAGAACATAATATTATTGCGCAAACACTGACATCCCCCATTATCGTTTTTAATCACCGATCTGATATTTTCTATTTTTATATACTTTTCTTTTCTAATGAAACAAAATGTGCACTTCATACTTGAATAGCAAAATGCTCGGCAGGAGTATAGTAGGTAGTCTGTTTATAATAAGAGGTATTAAAATAATCTAGACTAGGTTTCAAAGCACAACTGACTATATAAATCATCTTGACCCTAGCTGGCATTCAAGGCTTTCATAAAGAGGCTGGTATCCTGAATCTATAACAATATCACAAATTTGTATTGTTATTGGATTTTACGTCTCATAATAACAGATGGCAACTGATTGAATTAAGTATAACCAAATGGTATATGTAGCATAATTAATAAAATAAAAGAAAAAATACTTAAGCAGTCATTTTATTTAGAATTTTTTGAATGTTTTCTTAGATCCCTTGCCCTTGGATACTTTTAATACATTGAACCGCACAGTTTTGGAAAGCGGCCTGCACTCACCAATGGTGACAATATCTCCAACTTCAACATCTCTGAAAATTTTAAATGAATTTATTTGATGTGGTTTAATTTCAAAATAAATTTATTAAAAATGTAAGTGACAAAATCAGATGTTGGGTTAAAACACGTTTTTCATCAGTCTTCAGAAGACCGTCGTGTGTGTATCATCATTTAAATGGAATGCAAGACCATAAGCTTTTGAAAGGCTTTGTAAGAAAAGCAGATTCAAGACACTGCACTCTATACTTAAAATTAATCCATTATTCACTTAACACTAAAAAATATATAAATTAACATTCTAAAAATACTAAGACTACATACCTGAAGCAAGGTGACAAATGTACAGACATATTTCTGTGTCTCTTCTCAAATCTGTTGTATTTGGGCAGGTAGTGTAGGTAGTCACGTCTGATAACTATGGTGCGTTGCATTTTCATTTTTTGGACGACTCCAGTGAGAATTCGCCCACGAATGGACACATTGCCAGTGAAGGGACATTTCTTATCAATATAAGTTCCTTCAATAGCCTGTAAAATTATTTATAAAAAAGTTAAATTCAAGTTTTAAGGAATTGTCAATCAAATACAGATATACAATCTATGCCAAAAAAGTTTTCAAGTATTTAACTGCCTTATAGAATAATAACTTAAAGAACAGAGTAAAACCAATCAGAGTTTGGGTTAAAACACATTCATCTTCATTATTTAATCAGAAGACCGTCGTGTCATTATCATCATGTGGTTTTACAATGTTATATACAAATGCAATCTTAGCAAATAGCACTCATGAACCTTTTCTTCATATTATATAAACTTGAGAACCAAGCAATTCTTTGGGCTTTTAAATACAGTGTAAACACTATATAACGACACTGAAGGGACTGTTCATTTTATAGCGTTATAAAGAGTTGTTGTTAAATGGAGAGAAGAGAAATCAGTGTATGGAAGACAAGCTAAACCAACTAAAGCCAATTGATTTCGACGCTTTAGGAAGTTTGTCATTAAATCGAGGGACGTTACATGGAGTTTACACTGTAATATATATTTTTATAATACATGCCTTTAAAGTATGATTGCAATAAAACTTTGAATAGAAAATATAGGCAGACACAAAGTTGAATGAACCATATTTTAATTGCTACATAGCCTGTTTTGTATTTTCGTCACTATTTCTAGCATATGGTCACAAGGTTGTCCAACCCAAATGTCCTAGTGAAACAAGCTTAAAAATTACATCTAGAATATTCTTATATAAATTTCTTAAGTTTTCACATATAGCAAAATCAAATATACTTATACCATAACATGCATCTTACCATAGCCCACTTAAATGATGATTTAGCAGTGTGTACATAGACTAGCATGTGTAACATTTCATATATTTAAAAATGTCTATTCACTGATATTATTTCAGATATTTATTCTATAAGAGTACTTGACTGTTGATTACTATTCATAGATAGACATTTTTAAAAGGATCAATAATCCCATAGCAACGATGAAGCCACCACCTGTGTATCAACTGTAAACAAATCAGACCTCTCTTGGAGTTTTGAATCCTAGACCAACATTCTTATGATGTCTCATGTCCTTCCTCTTGAGACCCCCTTTACGGTTGAGGAACACCGTCACCTGTTTCTGAAACGCTTTCTCTGTCTATAGAAAAAAAATCACACATTAGTATAAAATTTACCTCACGAGGAGTCTTGAAACCGAGACCCACATCTTTGTGGTACCTCAGAGGTTTCCTGCTACGTTTCACACCAATGCCCTTTTTACGGTTTAAGAATACAGTTGGTTGCTTTTGGAATGAACGTTCGGTCTGTAATTTTAATTAAGTTAGTAAATTGAATGGCTTGAAACATTCTATCGTGTACAAAATTGTAATTGCTAGATTGATGCTAAAATTTGGATTTCTTGATATATAAAATCCAGTAAAATTCTATAGACCTGCAGTTATTCGATACTAAAAAATGTATTTATTGATATATAAAAATCCAGTAAAATTCTAAAGACCTGCAGTGACTAATGATTGTTTCAAATTGTTGGAAGTAAGCCTACAGATGTTATATATAAAATAATTTATAAAGGTGAAGTTTATTACCAAACATAGCCACAACACATAACCTCTATTTTCAGTGAGGAATATATATCACATGTCTCATTATGAATGTATTTAAAAAATATATTTGTAAAGAATGCTACTATAGCTACTTTCATTATTATTGATGCAAATTTTAGGAATAGAAATTACAAAAACCCGTCGTACTCTTTTCCCACGTGGATGAGAACAACAAACACATTATTTGCTGTATCAACACATTATTAGAAAATACTAATTAACTACTCTATTCACAGGGGTATTTTAAATATGGTTTTGGTACATAAATTAATAGAAATATCAATAAAAAATTAATAAATTTGAGAGATCTGCAGTAACTAACCTGATCCGCCATTTTGCTTGACAATGAAAAGAAATGGTACCAACTTGAAAATACATACTTATTATAACATCACCGGCGGTGGTTTAACAGATTACTAATTTCTATAGTATGTAAATGTAAGTTTTTGATGTAATTGTTTACAAAAGTGAAAATGGAGTAATTTGATTACATACTAAATTATATAATTATATCGGACAGAAAATTATTTAAATATTAATTTAAAATCTTAACAGAATAAAAATATAAAGTTATAATCTTGTTAAATACAAGTACTATAAATTTACATACCTATTTTAAATACATGTAATCTGTTAATAAATTGTATATCATGAGTTGTGGTCACGGCCCCCGATTGGTCTGTGACATCAGCTTGTTCGGAGTTGACGGCCCCTCTAGTGAAAGATAAGGTACGCACGCTATGGAAACAGATCAGTGATTGGGTTGGGCCTAGTATAGCTAGAAGAAAGGAAGGCCGCTAATAAAACTCGGCCCATAATATCACAATGGCGGGGTGTGGCTCGCAGTTATGGCCCACCAGCTGAGACTCCCGGATAATTCAGAAGAGGACCAGCGGAGAGACCAGCGGACGACTCTATAGCTCCTGCCCTCGGGGTTGCTGTATGTGATTGCGGCCAAAGGATATTCTCACACGACTAAGATCGCTTGGAAAGAGCCGCTGCTTTGGGCACGGTGCGATGGGGTAAAGATGTGAAAATCGGGCAGCACCCGCCCTCCAGAACATTGTCGTTGCGAGACAGGAGACAAGCTCATCAACACTCTCCATCCGCAGGTCTCTCTGGATGGTGAAGTTTTGAGAGCGTCGTTGTTAAATGGCTTTATAAGTTTACCATGAAACGAGAGATGTCAGATTCGAATCCTGATTTGGACAATTATATTTTTATTAAGTTTGAAAAGGCTTGACAGTGACCAGGCGAGTGCCTTAATAATGTCGCACCCGTGGGAGAGCCATGCTGCAGCATATTCTGTCGCACTAATTGGGCCGGCTCGTCCGTAGTGATACCACGGACTCATAGAATACTCAGCGCGAATGGTAGTTGTACTTAAGTACCGATAGCGAAACACAGTAAAGTACCGTTTTAAAACGGTTAAACTAGCTTGATGAGTGAGGATATCGGATATACCTTTAAAAAGCCGGAAAAAAAACCACTGCGGAAGTTGTTCGTGGGTGGTTGTATTTTTTTACTATATAGAGACCCACCTGCTCCGTTGTCCGCTGTACTGGGCTGTACCATTAATAAAAGAAGAGAAAAATTCAAACTGTGTTAATTATCAACGTTATTGAAAAAACACAAAAACCTTATATAAAAAATCTTAAATTTTATTATGATTTCATTTAAAAAATTATAATGTATAAACCTAAATAATTACCTCATGTTCTAGCAGTCTTCATGTTTAATGGAGATACTTAAATAATTTATCTATATGACAAAACTACGTTTGCCGGAGGGAATTAGTAATATTTAAAAAAATAATTTACCAAAAATAGACTGTCAGAGACTACTGTCAAAAATAAAACGCATAAAATTGTTATGAAAATATTGAACAGTTTCTAATAATTTTCTAATTACCGCGAAACTAAAAATATTCATTATTTCAAATGTAATTTTATATATAACCCTATTTTTTACTTTAATATCTTTTTTTCTTGGAATTAATAAAATATTTTCTGTTTAATGTGCGTAAACGATGTCTGTATATCTTTTGTTTTGCTATGAAAAGCTAATTATTTTGATTTAATATGGAAGAAGTAAGGCAATTAGTGCAGGAGGAAGGTCGAGAAGCTAGAAACTTACTGGCGTATCACGTTACCGTGGAAACCCCGGGTAATTATAAGCAATAAATTCTGTTTTTCCGATTTCCAAATTTACGTAGGTGTGTTGAATGTACAAATATTCAGGACATGTAATGTTGGTATCCACTTTTAGCTTGATCGATATATATTATTAATCGATGTGAATTAATAATTAGTATTTTTATTTTTTAATCAACATTATGTTGTAGATGAATGAAAAAACAAGGCATTATTGTTATTCCTATATTCTTGCATCCAAGTCTTACTCTTTCGTTTATAAATTTTATAGAACATTGCTTAATTGAATAATTTATCAACCAAAATTTTACGTTTTTTTTTACTATTTAATAAAACATTGATCAAAGATTTTTACTGAATAAATATATAACATAAATTACTGAAGTGGTATATTTGTTTTATTATTATGTACATCAGAAATAATTATTTTATGCACAAAGCACTGTTAGGTACACCAAGCACTTATAGTACTTGACTTTAAAGACAAATATAACTTCCAACAACTACAAATAAGAATAAATAGTTAAATAATTTTAATTCTAACTACTATTACAGTTATATAGAATGTCAGTTTTATAACACCCCTTTTTCTCATTGAAGGCTAAGAAGAAATTATAATTTAATTCAGATTTCAGAAGTTCCATTCTGTTCATAAAGAATTGGCATTAGTTTCAGGATGTTCCAATTTCAAAGAATGTAGTAGTAGCCTTGTTGTGATGTTGAAGCTTTGTTAGAATTAATTTATTTGGGTTTCAAGCATGCAAACTACCACGTAAACCAACACGCACATTACCACCTGCACCAAGACATCCAGCCAGAGCTACTCGCCTGCGGTCAGCATCTGCAGGAAGGGATAAACGCTCAGAGCTTCGTGCACGCTACTGGGCACTGCTTTTTGGTGATTTGCAAAGAGCTGTAAGTGATGCAGTCTTCTTTTATTTGTAATTCAAGTTTTTAGGGTTTTCTAAATATATTTTTTTAAAGGATATCTTGGGAAAATTTATGAAAATATATTATTTTTATTTCTTATGCAGATAAAAAATTAAAATGCAATAGTTAGACAGTACTATAGTGTAAGTATTGTATATGAACATATTAAAAGTTTTTATATGAAAATCTGTTCAACACATCACATAAACTATTAAAGTTGGTGTTAAAATTTTTATATTTCAATCTTATATTTTTAATTTTTAACATTTTACTTTTTGTGGGGTGTTGTCTTTAATTATGTGCCAAACTGTCACATTTCTTGGAATATGTATGATGAGTCATGCCATTATGTACGTGAATGACATAAATAACATATTAAATTTATTGATTTGATGGATTTAGGTCGAATTCTAATGTTGTGTCTAATGCTAGAAGTGCTTTTTAGATTGTCTAGGTCAGTAGCAAATGATTTATTGCTGGATGTCTTTTGAAGTTGAACATTAGCTATTCTTTGAGTAACAAGATTGCAGTTTAGGTGTAATAAGTACAATAGTGATTTAACTTTACTAATGTATTGCTTTTGTATGTTTTAACATGAAATTTGTTCTAAGGTTGGTGAAATATACAATACAGTTGAAGCAAATGAAAATGTCAATGAGTGTCAAGAGGTGATTCTTGTTTTGGAGAACTATACACGAGATTTTAAGGCTTTGGCTGAATGGTTCAAAGTTAAATGGGACTATGACAATACGCCGCCACCACACAGGCCACAAAGCCTAGCATGGGAGATAAGAAAGACTGATTTTGTTAAACCCGAACCGAGACGCGCTTATTCTGTTAAGAGTTCCCCTACCGTGTCGGGCAAAAACAGCCCTTCACTCTCTGGGTATAATACTCCCAGTGGTAAAAACAGCCCAAATTTAACTGGCAAAGTAAGCCCAGGTAGTGGCAAAATAAGTCCAAGAGTAACTTCAGGGCATTCCATTACAAGCCCTAAAGCAAATATTGAGTTTTTCAGCAATAAAATTAATTCTTCTAAAATAAATGCAAAACCTGAACCCAAAATTGCTAAAGAAGTCTCAAGACTTTCTGATATAAAAGAAAGAGATATAAAAGAGACAGTAGAGGACCCAAAGATTATTGAGATAAAAGATGACATGTCTTCATTTAAACCAAAAACAGTTGAAATAGGACATGCCAAACTTAGTCCTAATGCTTCTCCAAAACTTGTGGTTATAAAGTCACCGAAATCAGTTACAGATATAAATTTTACTAAAATGAAAGTTGAAGATCTGTCTAGTCAGGCTAAATCGACGATAGATAAACTCAATGCTATGGAGACTGAATATATAAATAAACAAATTGTCGAGAATAAAGCGAGGAATGATAACACGATCGATGAAGAAGAGGACGCTGATAAAATGAATCACATAAAAGAAGCATCAAAGAATGTCGATGAAAATGATACAATAGAGCTTGTAAATGACGATTCGTTACCACTTGAAATAGTAAACTTGGACTTTGTTAATAACACAGATAACGTATCTATTAAAAATTGCAAAAGTATTGAGGAAACTTCAGACGAGATTTCAATGAAGAAAATTAATACAGAAGAAGTAAAGAATCATTTTATTGAGAAAATTCCACAAGAGCTATCAGTGCTGGCTGGTGCAGATTTATCTGGTAGTGACGATAAAGCAACTGAAAATTCAAATAAAGCCATAATTGAATGTACAGATGAAGTCGATCCAAAAGATAATAATAAAAAAAATATGGATACCATTGCCGATAAAAACTTATCGAATTCACCGATTATCGAACTCGAAAAGGACTCAAAAAAGGACACAGATCTGAAAAAAGTCGAGTTGAGGTCCTCCAAGCCTGCATATTCTCAAGCAGCGGCAAAACCAAAAGCATCGACTAATCAAATAGACAAGACAAATAAGCCGGAAGCAAAAGCACAAATTAGATTAGCGAGAAGCTCCACTGTTGTCGAAATACGGCCTTCTCCAGCCAAAACGCGTTCTTTTCAAAAAAGAGCTCAGACGAGTAAATGCAGCTACCCATTCAATCTGACCACGGGTAGGACGAGTCTTTTCGATACGACTCCCTCTACTACAATCAATAGAGGGCAAGTCGTTGTAAAGAAAACTGCCATCAGAACTATTCATATGGGCTCGGGGGATGCCAAGTCGGGCACTAGACCTGCTCTTAAAACCCGACCGCGCCCAACGTCCTTGAGGCTGGACGAAGGCGGTAAACGCGAAAAGGTTAATGTTTTCGTGGAAAAAGTTGAAGATATAACACGAAACGAATCAAACGAGAGTTTGAAAACTCTCGTAGGAGAAGATTTCCAAGTGATAAAAGATATCAGTTGTGTAGAAATACTTGACGACGGTAGAAATGATAATGATGGGTGGTTGACTGTGAAGTCGAGGAAAGAAAGTAAGAAACAATCCAAAAGCCACTGGGCCAATCGTTTTCGTCAGCCAACTGCTACAGCGAGCCTGCCGACATTAAACATGCTAGAATCGCCGAAAGAAGAAGTACCCATGCTCACGGAGCTTACAAACAATAACGATCGCGCCAAGTCTGAGCAGCCACGGAAATTCGAAAAAGAAAAGAAACCCGAAAAGACTCCAAAATCCGGTAAGAAATCGGAGAAACGGGATCCTACAATGAGGCGACAGAAGTCGGATGTAACCGGACTGAAAACGCTCTCTTCTAAAAACAAAGTGCTGACAAAAAAGGCTGAAAGGTGTAAAGCGGTGCCGAAAGAGAAGAACCGTTTGCATTCATCACTCGAAAGCCTGACTATGGCTCTTACGCGCTCCCAAGAGAGCGTCCATGAAGAATTTGATTTCGATAAGTGGAAGGCTGACTTTAAGTCTACTTTCAACTTCTTGGAAGAGGACGACCACATTTCCGATCACAATGAGATATTGAAGAGCGCCGATCCGTCCGAAATGTCGGAAATAGCGGAGATGACGTCGCAGATTGAAGAAAACGAGAGGAAAATCAGCCTGGCTCTGGATTTTCAGACAGAGGTCGAACAGCGCAAGCTTTGCGCCGAAGAAGATCTGCTGAACAGGCAGATCATGGAGCTGCAGCAGGTTTCCGACATTGATCTCGACACAGAAACTGACGACACTGAGGTGAATATATATTTTATAAAGAAATATAAAGACGTGCAATACTGTAATATAAGTGGTCCACCGCCCATGGACACCATTAAAGCCTTAATTATTTTATCATAGAATTTTTACAAACTTAAATTGGTTACATTTGTAATTTCACTAAATTCGTACCATTTCTTCCAGTAATAAATTTTTTATAAAGTGAAACATAAATGATTATTATTACAATTAAGATTTAAATGAACAGAAACAATTGCTATTAGAAATAATACCCACATTAATCATGTCAAAATTATATAAAATAAATTGAGAACAATAAATCAGACGGACGCCGAAATACCACTGGAAGAGCCAGCCAGCACACCCGTGCCGACTGAGTGTCTGGGCTCCCTCACCGCCAGCTTGGAGGACCAGTACGAGACAGCCCTAGCCGGGATGTCGTGGGCTGAGAGGGTCGATACTCTTGTGGTCTTGGAGGCCCTCGTAGCCAGGGACCCTGGTAAGGCGCCATTAACCGTAACATATCAATTAAATACACGCTGTGTACATAATCTGCACCTATTGTGGTCCAGCCTTTGAATCCCTGAGAAGGAAATACTTGTTATCTACACAATTTACTTTCTCGTAAGAAAACGGTTGCTTTAGAATAGAATATATATTGAATTGTTGTATAGGTAAATACATTTTTAAAATGATTCCAATGGTTTTGAAGTGAAACTTCTTTATTTTATTTAAAAAGTCAGTGAAAATCTATGATATTTTTTACCGCGCGCCATCACTTTGTGGAATCATCTTTCTGCAGAGATATTTCCAAATCAATAAGACTTGGAGACTTTTAAAAAAGAGCGAACCTATTCCTAAAAAGCCGGCAGCGCACACGTGGCCTTCCAAGTGGTAGGAGTGTCGATGGGCGGAGGACCGCTTATTTTAGATGAGCCTCGAGCTCGTTTCGCTCCGTTTCCATAAAAGCGAATTTGACACTTCCAGGACGGGCCCAACAACTGCATGCCAAGTTGTCTCAGGGAATCAAGCGTCGGGGCAGCTTGCAAGATGCGTTGCGCAGGTATTTATCTTCAACAATATTTAAAAGAATAGCAATGAAATAGCAGTTGTACTGTGTGTTCGCTGAATGAGTGAAAACTGACAATACAAGTGGGGATTTTGTTTTTCTTATGGTAAAGCGAACAACGAAGCAGGTGGATTTTCTATATGGTAAGAGAACATCGCCGCTTTGGTTGTGCTGCCGTTTTTTACGCCACGTACGCGGCATTTTTAAGGGCCTCCGATATCCTCACTCATTCACCAAAACACAGTAGAGGCACCGTTTCAAGTACAATTACCATTTCACGCTGAGTATAATTTTAGGATTGCAGCTTCTCTTACAATCCGAAGATCCGGTCTGTTCCGTCGTCCGCTATATAATAAAATGTACTCAAATAGGGTCATTACAAAACATATCAATTTCATCATCATCAGCCTATTAAAGTCCACTGCTGGACAGGCCACCCCAAAGACGCCCACCTATTGCGATCTTGAGCGACCTAGATCCAGCGATTGCCCGCGACCTTCATGAGATCGTCTTTCCATTGCGTGGTGGGACGTCCCACTCCGTTCTTCCCGGTACGCAGTCGCCACTTTATAACCTTTCTTCCCTACCGGTTATCGGTTCATCAAGCGTTGTCGGCAGCCAATTGCGACTTCAACTTAGTAATACAGCGGGCAGTGTCCGTACTTTGTTTCGTCTGCGGATGATTCTCATTTTTGGTTTTAAATACTTGTATTTATTTACAACATTTTACTACAATAATACATGTATACGGATCAATACTTATCAAGGTATACAGCGAAGTGATGTTTGAACTGCTCCAGGTTGCAGGCAAAGCAGGCGCGCGCTGAGCGGCAGCGGATGTCGTATCAGACGGAGAGAGCCCAGCGCATCCACCAGCTGCTGGCTAGGGTTGAAGAAGTTAAGGTATACCAATTGATTCCATTTTTTTTAAATAAAGCATTTACTAAAAGCAGCAGCATTACGAGCAGGAGTATCGCCCAGGATAAGCGGTCCTCTGTCCATGGACACCCCAGGCATTGCAGGCTCTCGGGTGCGTAACCAGGCTTTTAGGCGTGTTCAGAGCCCTTTTACCCAGTGGGCACTTGACCAGGGTGGAAATTCACTGTCTGTGACTACTACACCATGCCTCCCCAGTCCCTGCTACCAGCCTGTATTTTCAGGACCGGTGCGCTCCACCATCATCATCATCATCACCGCGCTCTTACTACTAATTCTTGTTTATATACTTTTTTGTCTATTCTATTTCTAACAAAATAGTGTTCTGTCGGTCATAGGGGTCCATTATCCTAATATGCCCAGGACATCCAATAGGTTGAAGATGGCGCTGGTTCTATTTCTAGTTACTGTTGTTAGCTGAGTTAGAGAGGATATCGGAGGCCCTTAAAAATCCCCTTAAGTGGCGTAAAAAGCCGGCAATACAACCCAAGCGAGGACGGTGGCGCGTTTGTTGATGAGCGGCGGTGTTCTCTTACCATACAGGACACGAACCTGCTCCGTTGTACGCTATACCATAAGAAATATTCATTCAGATTTGTTTACATTAATTTATACATCATGTTATATATAATACAGCGTGAAATCAAGAGTTCTTTATAAAAGTAAATGTTTGTATAATTATTGTTAATAGAGCTGTACTGTTTCAGAGCAATTCAATCCCAAGCAGTTTTGTCATTTAAATAGTCAGAAATGTTTCAATACACATGAGTTGTAGCAGAGTAAACGATCGTTTTGTAGATCTGGTTGTTTTCCCACCGGGTGAATACCGGGCTAGCGGAATTAAAAAATATTGTTTAATTTCTAACGAATAGTTTAGCGTCCCTTTTGCTAACGTGAGTAAGCGCATATGATGTGTAGAAAATTATCGGACAACTTTGTTTATTGATTTATAAACAGATGCTTTTTTTCCAGCTGGCGAAGAATCAGTTGATCGAGGAGAAAAAGTTAAGAATGGAGAGACGGCTGCAAAAAGCCGCTGAAAATCGCGATCAGCATTTAAAGGTATTGAAATGTTTGGTTAAGTACAAGTCCGCTCTTTGCCACCATTACTTGGCTGTCCAGGGTACATTTTAAATAAAAACTCTACATTAGGTTACACAATTAATATTTATGTGGAAAAAAATGCGCCGAAATGGCGGTCTTCTGATCAATTCATAGTCGACAGTCAAGCACAAGTCTTAACAGTTTCTAATAATAAAATACTATTGCAACAAATCTACTAACTGTTGTAAATACTGCTACTACTACTACTAACTGTTAGCACCAACTGTTGTAAAACAAACAAATGTTACTTAAACATTTTAAGTCATTATATTTCCTTATACCAATGAAAAAATGCTCCGCAATGGACACTCATTTAAGGCGTCAAAAATAATAAACATTATATGTGAATTCATAAAATAAAACAATCTGAACGATATAAATAATTCAAAAATTATTTGTAATTAAAACTTCGAAGCAAATTAAACTTATTATTGAATTTCTGACTGTTAATGAAACTTTGCACGATTATCGGTGTCAACAAAACATTAAAAATTAAATTATTTTAATTATTATTTTAATTGTCTTTCTGTTGACATCACAACGCATAGTCACATTACTTTATATTAACTAAATTTTATTACTTTTAAATAATACCGAGATAATACTTGAAGATGGGGTACAGTGGTTGTCTTTTTCTCCAACAAAGGTTCAAAAATAAGATGAAAAAGTTAATATATACAGATATATAGTTAATGTTTCACGATAACTGCTTAAAAGAGTACGCCGCGGAGACGAGAACCTAGAAAAACTAATCGTAGTTGGGAACACAGAAAGTAAAAGATCGCGTGGCGGTTCACCAAAAAGATTATCTGATCAAATTAAAGACTCGTCCTCGAAATTCTAGACAGCCGTAAAAGATTTACTTGATAGAAAAAGATGGCGATAGATCATCCCCTCCAAATGTATCCCTAGTGCTGACGATCCTCAGACAACCGGAACCCACTCAGAGAGAGAGAGAGAGAGAGTTTAAAAAAGGATTTCTCTCAGTTAACCAGTATTTCTCGAAGTTGCCAAGTCCAGAGCTGACGGTTCTAAAAATAAGGACTCATCATAGCAACATAATGTAAACATTTATTAATAAGGAATATTTTAATTTGAATCAAGTCAAAGTTTTTTATTTGTTGAATAGATATATTTCTAAAGTAGGTATCTTTGTAAGTGTTGTTTCGAACTGACAACATTCCGGTCACGTCACTTGTAATCTAAAGAATATATTGTTTTTCACTAGAAATCTGAGTTTTTTTTATTAAAATATTGCCGAATTTGAATTTGCTTTCGGAACCTGTACGACAAATTTAGGTTTACGCTCATCGATTCGTCGCATGTTTTAGTCCTACACAAAGTCCTAAACAATTTGTTGTAATTTATATTTTTTGACGTCATTGTGTACATTTAAATATTCTGTATTCACAAACCTTGTAAACTCTCCCTCTCATTAATTTCCTATAAAAAACAATGATTAGCATCGTGTCGGGGTTATTTGAAAGCGAATGAACAGATGTGTTGGATTTATTCTACAGGATATAGTCCGCAAAGCCCACGACGAGGAAGAGAAGCTGCGCGAGATCGCGTTCATCAAGCAGCTGGAAGCGAGCAACCGCAGACACGAGTTCCTGGAGCAGTGCAAGTCTCTTACCACTCGGCTCCGCCAGATGAGGCGAGACAGGCTGACCAAACTCGTAAGTACATATGTAGTTCTATAGGATGAGACATCGCATACCATTTAAATGTTGCGTGTCAGCAAGTTACTCCAAAAAAGGTACCACGCACGTTTTAAGATATAGCGGACAATATTTTTTAAGGGCCTCCGTCATCTTCACTCACTCAGCGAAACACAGTAGAAGAACCGTTCTCGATTCTCTTACTCTGCTCCGTTGTCCGCTATAAAATGAAAAACAATAGAATAATATAATATTGATAATTAGTGTCTGTTTTGAAAAGGAGATAAATATTTTTAAATAGCTATTTTTGCTCTCGTTATTCCTTTATATATAATTATAATTTGAACATATGATTATATATCTCTTCAGATAGTTTGTTATTTTTTTCTTTCGCTAAAGAATTAAGTTTTACGAGTGCAGAAGCTTCATGAAATGAAATTACAATTACATTTTGATTAAGAATATGTAATAAAGTACATCTTCTCGTCCAAAATACCTCCGTGCCTGAAGACGTCAGTTAAGCTGACGTCTTATCCGTCCAAAACACACGAAGCTCCCGCGCCGTTATGCATATTCGATATTTATATAAGAACTGTATATTTTCAGGAGCAAAAAGCGGCTCGCGAAGCAGCAGTCGGCGCACGAAGGCAGGCCCTGGAGGCGGCGCGGAAGTTGCAAATGGAGACGTTGTTGGAGAAGAGGAAGGAGAGAGATGCCAGACTGGAAGAGATGAAGGAGCAAAAGAGACAGGAGAGGGATGACGCCGCGAGAGAGAAGGTGGACTGCAGATCTGCGTCTGTTTCACCTATTTGCTTGTTTTTTAAATCGAATTTTAAAGACATACAAAACTCAGTGTGAAATGTTAATTGTAATTGAAACAGTACTTAAGCTGGGTTTCGCTGAGTGAGTGTGGATATCGGAAGCATTCAAAAATGCCGCTTAAGTGGCGTTAAAACACTGGATACGCAACCAATGCGAGAAGTGTGGCGCAGTTGTCCATGGGCGGCGGTGTTCTCTTACCATACAGGAGACTCACCTGATCCAGTGACCGCTATACCATAAAAATATAATAAAAAGTCGACTTTAATCAAATTAAAGTGAAAGAGTAGTTAAATGTGACTCAAATTCAGGCGGAGGCAGTGAAGTCGCGGCTATCGGCCCTCGCCGAGGCCGCCGAGTTGGAGGCGGACGCGCTCAGGTCTCGCATCCGGGACAAGCAGGACGCCAGCCAGTTGAGACACACTTCCCACCTGCAAGCCATCAGGGAAAAGGCCACCGGACCCCGACAGCCTGTATGACGTCATTGCTTTTGTTATTTTTTAATATAGCCTTTTTTAATATTCTTTTTTAATATTGTTGACAGTGGTTAAGTTAATGTTTAAATAATAATATTCATTAACTTCAAACAAATAGAGAGGTTTTATCCATCTAAGGTGACGAGATAAGGCCTTCCATCCAGGAGGCTCGGGTTCGATGCCCGGTAAGGGAACCAATATGCCTAAGTGTTCTTTATATTATAAGTGTTACAGTTGTTTCTCGACAACTCGAAGCTCGTTTCGAAGTCTTTCCGCTGAAATTCTAAATATGCGGCATCTCCAATTAACTACACGTTGTAACTCAAATAAATTGCTATTTCAATACGAAGCGTTGATAAGAATATTTATTCTCTGTAACTCGAATTTCTAAAACGAAATTGCGAGTCGTAGTTAGTAAAATATTGTGGCGTCTTACGTCGTCCGAAAGCAGAGCAACAAAAGTGCATTTAAATTTTTATAAATAATATAATAATATAAATAAATGTGCACCATAAATCAAAGTCGAATTTATTACAAGTTCTTTGCTAAGATAAAGTGTGATAAAGCTATAGTTAATGATTTGGTAAATGAAGTCACGCCTTGGCAATAAGATGATCATGTCAGGTATTCTCAGAGTTTTTTTTCTTATACTTTAAGTATTTCACGGAAGCCAAAAAATTACACCCACTGAGTTTGTTTCGCCGGTTCCTCTCAGTGAGCTTGGCTTGGAACCGGTGATAGACTGATTTTGACGTTCAACGAGCTGCATTTTTTTATTTGTGTTGAATAAAAATATTTCATTTCATTCATTTTGATCGCAGACAACTTCCGAGAGCCACGACAAGGAATCGCAAGACGAAGCTGAGAAGGACGACATGGAGAAGAAAGAAAAGGATAAGCAGAAGTCTGCAAAGAAAAAGGCCAGGAAGTTGAAACAGAAATTACTTGCCAAGTGAGTAACAGGCTATTATGGCTACTATTCGTTTTCTTTGTTTTTTAAGTCACAATTTAATTGGTATTATGATATTGTATGGGGCAGGAAGAGGCTGCATGCAGGTCCCCTCCGATATTGATGCAAGGAGATCCGATGAGGAGGTCTATGTATTCATGTATGTATGGGATAGGATATTCAATAGTGGACGTCCTGCGGCTGAAATGATGACGATGATAATGACGGGGCATCTATATCTAATAGTTACGATCTATGAAATTAAATTATATGAATAATTACTATCGGCTCTTTATTGGTTTTTAAAAATCATCTAACAAACATACGGCATAGTCGACTTGAGAATATATCTTTAAGGTGGATTATAAAGCATGTATTTTTTCAGCGGTGTCACAAAAACAGTGTTCGACGGTTACTCAGTGAACCCAATTGAGAAACTAATGACTACAGCATCAATTGCCAAAACAAGCAAGCTGGTCGGCCAATTGAATGCTATCCTGCAAACGATTACAAACAACATCAATAACGAGGCAAATTTGGAATCCAAAAAGAAGAGTAAGAGTAAGAGTGGCAAAGGCTGCGATGAGAAGATTGTGGGATCAAAAGCTGACGTTAAAACTATAGAAATTGTCGAGAACGGTCGGAATACACCAAACGGTGAAGTCGACTCGATGAACAACAACAATGACGATAAGTTTGACATGCCAAACGGCCACGGGAAGAAGAAAAAGAAGAAGAACGCGGAGAACGAAGAGAAATCGTCAAACTGTATGGAGTTGAATAAGAAGAAAAGTGCGTGCAAGAAGGACGTGGATTCGGAGTCCTCGAGCAGCAGGCGAAGGAAAAAGAAGAATAAGGATATACTGACAGAGTTGGATTTCGATTTGGAAGAAGACGTCAAGAAGAGAAGGAGGCGTAATAAGAATAGTGAAATGGTGAATCTGCTGAACGACATCAACAAGTGCAGGGCGCGCAGGGACGTCAGCGTCAGCGTCGATGGACCCGCGATTGAGAAGCTGCTAAACGAACTGAATAGGAACGTGGAACGGTTGGAGCCGGTGAGACTGCCTTTTATTGCCACCGGTGCCTTTTCAGCCACGCAGAAACATATGTTAACGCACTGATTGGGCCAGCTCGTCCGAAGTGATACCACGGCCTCACAGAAGGCTCAGCGTGAAATAGTAGTTGTACTTGAAACGGTGTTTCTGCTGTGTTGCGCTGAGTGAACGAGGATATCGGAGGCCTTTAAAAATGCCGCTTTAGTGGCGTAAAGAGCCGGCAACACAGCCCATGCGCGGAGTGTGGTGGTGTTGTCCATGGGGGGCGGTGTTCTCTTACCATTTAGGAGGCCCGCCTGCTCCCTTGTCTGCTATACCATAAAAAAGGCTCTAGTCTCCCGTAGGTTTGGTGATGGGAGGGTGAAATTTAGGGTGGTAGATACTTTTTAATGCTGAATCATAAAAGTATGGTAAAAAATAGGTATATGAAAAATGTTGATAAAAATGTTGATTCTCAGTCATTTGTGGTGGTATACACATAAAATATAAAATCAGTGGATTAATTTCGAGCAGTTTGGCAATAGGTATCCGCACGGGAATATTGTACACATAATATTGTATAGCATTTTCATAATATTCAGCTTGGCTTGGCTTGACGAGCCTGGCTTAATGCGTCAACATAAGTTTTAGCGGGGCTCTCGAAGCCTGTTTGTTTCACCAATTTGTTAACGAAGAGTATTTGTTATGTGTCGAGGATTTCTCTTCAGACTCAAGTATGTAAGGTATTCCTTTGTAGGACGTATCCGAGAATGCAGCGCTCCACCGGTACTTGGCCATCAAGGCGACGTATGAGCTGCTGGGGCTGGTGGCCGAGCGGGAGGACGTGGCTTCTGCTGTCTCTGTCAAGTTAGTTTTTGGTTGTTAAGTATTTCCAGTAAACCCTAGCGTCCATTAAAGCAGAGTCGGGTTGAATCACATCGGGAAGAAATTCGATTGTGAAGCCACTAGCGAGCTCGTCTCGGGTGGATTCGGCGCGCCGCGTCACTCATGGACACACTTTCATACTAAATGTATGGGAGTGACCTTTTGCGAGTCGATTCGGCGCGCCTAGTGAGCCTAGCGCTTATACTTATGTTGGTTGTGGTCGCGGCGCAAAGTTATTGTTTGTGTTGTTATATAAAACTTATACAAAAAAAAAAACAATTTAAATTAGGATACACAAATATTATAAAGTTTTGTTTAAGCGCTGTTTACAGGGCCATACAAGCACGAACACGAATGTAATAAAAAAAGTAATGGCTCTCTCCGGAACGCCTTCTAGTGACGTGTACGTGTTTCAGGTGCATCTCAGTGGGCGTAACGCTGATCTCGCGCAGCCTCAGCTCGTGCCCGGTGCTCGGCGCGCAGATCGCGCCCACCAACCTGGCCGTCCACCTCATCACGCTACTCGACCAGATCGTAAGTGCTGCTCAGTCCTAGCGAGAATAAATCTATAATATAAACACGGATGTGTTGCTAAGCGCAATTTCGACAACAGCATTACCGATGTCGCTAATTTCTATGTATATTTCTCGAAATACGGGCGCACAGAATACTCAGCGTGAAACGGTACTTATACTGTGTTTCGCAGATTGAGTGAGGATATCGGAGGCCCTTAACAGTGTCGCTTAAGCGGCGTAAAAAGCCGGCAACACAATGAAGGCGCTGACTTTGGCGCAGTTGTTCATGGGCGGCGATGTTCTCTTACCATATAGCTCCGTTGTCGGCTATATTATAAAAAAAGTACCTACGAATTAGTTTTTACGTAGAGAAAATAATCAAAAAAATATATTTTATTAGATTTAATATTAGTCACAGACTAACAGACTCGTGGAACTAATAATATACTTTGTCCTCGTTGGAGGTGGAAAAAGTAAACATACATATAAACTTATCTCGCGTAATAATCTTTTATCGTTGCAATAAACAACGTCTTAGCATTTCGTGAATGCAAAGTTTTTTTTATTAAATAGAAAGGGGTGTGCAACATTTTCCGGACGGTTAGTTTTGATGTGTCTCAATCAGGCGACGTCAACCTTTTGCTGAGTTGTGCGAAATTAGATTTATAGTTTGCGTTCGGTTTCAGTGTAGGGGACAGTTTAAGTCGTCGGATCGCCTGCGATGTTTCAAATACGCTATATTGTCCATATTTTGCATAATTATGGTTAATTTTTAATTTTTATGTCGAAAAAAGAAGAAAAAATTTGTTTGCGTTTAAATCAATTGGATTGATTTTAATAATATCTGACAGCCTCCAATCATGTTTTAAAAGTTATTTTCATGTTAATATTAATGTTACCACTCCTACTTGGTACGCTAAATTCATCAAAGGAAGAAAGATGATGATACCATCAACTTGAATCATGAAATTTATTGGAAAAAGTTTTAAAATCTTCAGTTGAATTCTATCATCGCATTAAAAAACCACTGAGCGGTTTTAACACATTTTGTGCTGCACACCACAGATCTGCGGAATCAGTTGTTTGGCACCTATACGATTCTGGAACCTTCAATATATGAGCGTATCTCTCACTAAACGGCCGAAAGCGCATCCAGTAGAGAGCCTTCTATCTGTGCATCATAGTTTTTTATAATTTAATAATAAATAAAATTTACTAGCCACACCTTAACATAGTTTATATCCGTCGACATATGGACAGAAAAACTCAAGCTGCAAAGCGTATTGGATGTTGAAGGTTGAATTGTTACATAATATGCCACATGGGTGCTAGACTTAGAGCGTATATTCAGACGGGGTATGTATAGAGAACACGTTGGTTTAACTGTTGTACACGTCTCGTAGTTTGCTGCCACTCCATTGTCAGTAACTGATGCTTTGTGTGCGAACGTTCGCTGCTAGGGCTGTCGCTGCCGGCTTTTCAGCTTATTTGTATAGACACTACACATGTTGAGACTGTCACAGAAAGAAAACCCCAATTAGTTTTAATTATGATGCATAAAAGGTAGATGTATAGAGAAAAAAATCTTATATATAGCCACATATTCTCTTAAAGATTGTCAGATGAATAAAATCTTGCTTTTTTATCACATAATTGACAACGGATCTGGCGAGTTTCCTAGATGGTAATGAAAAATTTCCGCCGATAGACAACCGCGCTCTAATTGTGTTTCAGGGTTTTTAAGTAGCATAAGCGGTATAACTAAATAGTATTTCGGTACCGCTCCCATTTAGCGAACTACCTTTTCACGCTAGTATTCTGGGAGCCCATAGTATCACTCCGGACGAATCGGTCCAATTAGTGCGTCATACTCCAATAATGCTCCAGCATCGCTCTTTCATTTTTCTTGTGAACGGTATCGTTTGTCTTGATCGGTAATTATTCAATATTTTTCATTCCACAAATGTAAAAGGCAGAATGTTCTGCTTAATAATTCAAATTAAAAAAATATGATGTATTTTTAAGAGTTGAAGTAGTGCAAAAAGTGGTTAAAAGTTTAAAACTGCTTTTAAGTATGTGAGATAAATATATATAGAGCCTTCTACTTGTGTGTCCAGCAGGTTTTCTCACATCTTAAATTATATTAAGCTGTTTAAAAAACCGTACAGTGCAGCCCTAACGTTTCCCCGTGGCGCGAGTGGCGGCATTGAAAGCGCCACTAATGCATCCTTTGCCCTGCTTACGCCGCCTTAATACTGGCGCTAGTTGCTCGAAGTAAAATATTATCACTTTTTGTTTTATAAATAGAGAATAGCGTTGTCCAGTTGCAAGACTTAGCCAGTCTTGGTCTTGCGGCAATACAGCTGGTATGGGGCTTGGTCTTGGTATTGCGCTCCCAGTCTTCGTCTTAGTCTTCCAAGTCTTGAAATTACCTATTAGATTATTGATATTTATTAAATTTTACTTCAGATCTTAGAAAAACTATCAGAATAGAAACATTTTGAGCTTGAATTAGCATAGCCATAGTAAATAACAACCAGATTTATAAAATATGTCCAAAGATTTAATGAGAAATTCCAAAAATCACTGCCAATAAAAATACCTGCAAGACGCAAGGGTCTTGCAGGCTTGGTCTTGTTCTTGATCAAGTCTTATACGGTCAGTAGATCTTGCTAATATTAGGCGGTCTTAGTCTTGCATTTCGGCAACACTAATAGACAATATATCTCTAATAACACACAGATTTCGTTAAAACTAGTTAGCGAAGTTCGTACATTGTGTCTAATTGTAATTTTGCAGAAAGTTGAACAAATCCACGTCAGCGAGAAATGACACAATGTTTAAGACGTTTGAAGTTAAACGACTTTTATAAATAAGAAGTGATAAAAGTGTAAAAGATGTGACCATTTTATAGTGTTATTAATGTATAGAGCAGAGCACGTTGGCTTCTAGCCCTTATTTTGTATAGATAAAATTAGTTAGTATCAAATCAAAAATTCAAATTTATAAAACAAAAATGAATCAGAAATCGTCTTATCTTAGAATAACCGCGTAATAGAAGTACACAGTACACAGAAAAGTACACAGTTTATATTTAAAAAGTATTCAAAAGAACTATCCTATTAATTTTAAGAATAACTCAACGATTGAACCAATTTCGATGCGATTTAATTTTTATTTGTGGAATCAGCTGAAGCTGTGAATAACCACGTTTTATGGCCGGCAACACACAGCCTAGTTGGGGCTATATGGTGGTATATGTATACCATACATGTTGGAGTATCTATCTTTGATGAGCTCGTTTTTTATATAGAAACGATGGCAAAACAGCAGTCTCACCTAAAGTAAGCCGTCCTCCGCCCATGGACACACATAACACTTGCAGAGCCACGTTTTTTTTGAAAGGACTATTTGCTGCCGGCCGTACAGCCTTCATAACTTCACACGGTCTTTTGGGGCGAATTCGCCGTGATATGATTTTTAGCCGCGACTAGCACAAGGGCTTCTGCGAGACACGAACCTTGTCTTGGGCCGTCGCGGGGGCATTGGCCGCTTGAGCAGCCGGTCGAAAGCTCCCCGGAGGGAGTCTGGCGACGTAGCTAGGTCCTCGCCTCCGTATCCGGCGGAGGCGGTTGTTGTCGCGGTCCCTACACAGATCCTCTCGGGAGGCTATCAGCTTGTTAGCTATTGTGCAGAGCCACGGGTGCATTGCCGGCCTTTAAGGAATAGGTACGCTCTTTTCTCGACGGTCCTCTTCCTTTTTCCTTCAAGGTTACCTTTCATTTTTGATAAGAAAAATACTCTCCAATTTTTGGTCTTTATATTATACTTTTAAATAATCTCATGATGCATTTTCCATAGCACTCAACTCGATACTTTAAAACTTCGCGAACGGATGCAATACTGTCTGAACCTTTTAACCGCCCATAAAGCGGGCAATTACCTACTGTAATTACGAAATATCAATTAAGATTAAGATTTGTGTTATTGAATCGTTTCCTCAATAAATAAAACATTACATTATTGTAGTCACAATCGTAAAAGCATATATATATGCGAAGTTAATTCTGAAACAAAGTCACTCGAATGGTTTCATACGTTTTTTAATATATATTACCGAAATATTGTAAAATCGAAACTTCTCCTAGGCTAAGTAGTTTGTGTGTTCGAATGACGAGGGCGGATATGGGATTTCAATTACAAAGTTGGAGAAATTATAATTGAAATCGGATTTTTGTTCCGTAGCTTACCCCTAAATAATTATCTGCGAAGTTCCGCCACATAGATGGTAGTTGTTGCCACCAGTTACAATTCATCCTTTTTTCAGAGACCTGGTGAATTTCTTTTTTTCACAAGCATTGTTTAAAAATCTGATCAAAACTTAAGCGAACCAAATCGAGTGTTGACGACAAAAAAGAAATTCGTCACTTCCTCAACCCCGAATAGAATAAGTTTTCCGCATATAAAGGAGGGGTTCCTTTCCCTGAGGAATTCGAAGAGGTTTCACAGATAGAAATAGTCTGTATTGGGAAATTATTTAGATTTCACAAATATTTCAATATATAGTTTAGCCAAAACGCTAGTTATTTTTGAACGAACGGCAATTGATTATTTACTCTGAAAATAAAAAACAAAACAAAAGTCTATTGATAACTCCTCTCGGTGTACACAACCGAATGAAATAGATTCAAGAACTAAATTTAACATAACTTTTTATCGCCATTACGTTCTAATATCACTCAGCTTAAGAAATAGTATTTTTTTACATGTACAGGCTGTCCCAGATCTAAAGCATAATCTGGTAGCGGGAAAGAAGCCAAGTTATATCAGTTCTGGAAATAATAAGAAAAAAATTAAATGACGCTTAGTTGAACGCTAATTGATATTATTCCAAATTGTTTTCCTCTGGCTGGAATATACGCAGAAGTTTCAATACAAAAGAAACACTAGAGAGAACTATTCAGAAAACACGAAATAGCCTTTTTAATGGCAAGGAAAGTGGCCATTTTGAAATCTTAATTAAATAGGCCATCTTTTGATATAACTTGCCAAGTGTAAGGTTCATAAAGTATTTTGTTATTTGTAGATTAAATCAATAACAGATGACTGGAGCGTGACCTTGTCAATAACACGGCGCAGGTCACAGCGCCAATAAAGAGGTGTTGTCTCTCTATCTCTTATCTAATCTCGAACACAAATATGTCGTCTTGAATAGAGCGATAAAGTGTATATTTTATTGCTTTTCGATACTAATGTAGTAGTACCGTGACACATTCATAAAAGCTTTTTTTGCATTTGGCGAGTGTGGCATTGGCTACCTGCGCAGTTTTGGACGAATCGATTCAATGACATATCGATGATCCGAACACAATGACATTGTTCTTATTATTTGATAGAAATTGTCTTGTATGTCGAACACGGAGATTCAATTTGTTGTTATGTTGTCAGGAATCAGTGTAGGTGTTACTTGTGAGTGGGCGATCTCTTTCTGCTTTATATTTTATAACGCATATGCGGACACACTAATTGTGCCGGCTCGTCCGGAGTGATACCACGGGCTCACAGAATATTCAGCGTGAAATTGTAGTTGTACTTGAAACTCTGCTTCTATTGAGTTTCGCTGTTTGAGTGTGCATATCGGAGGCCCTTAAAAAGCCGCATAAGTGGCGTAAAAAGGAAACAACACAACCAATGCGCAGATTGTGTTGCGGTTGTATATGGGCGGCGGCGTTCTCTTACCATATAGGAGACCCATATGCTCCGTTGTCCGCTATACCAGAATATTTTTTTTTTTACTGTTAGTCTGAATGCTATGCATGTGGTAGCTGAAATCACTCCACCGCTTGCGTTGCAGCAAAGAGCCGAGCGCTGCCCTTTTCACTAATTTAAACCCTGTTTACCGTAACATACTCCAATATAATGTATCCTTAAAGCAAAGTAGTTGTTTCGATTTTTTAATATAGTCCATAAAATGCCTATTTGAACTTCGCCGCGTTACGGGTCGTACTGCGGCCAGTTGAAGAGCAGTATGCGGCGGCCGCGTTCCTTTATGTAAATGATGCGATATCGCCGACGCGATCTAGGCTGACGCCGATATCACTAAATCTATTACTTTATGAGCATGGAAGTAGCGCGCCGATAAAATCTGGTACGTGCCGAATTAATTTTATTTTCACGAAACCAATTTCGATACTTAATTGATCCTTTAAATGTTTTATATCGAACTATATTCTTTTTTATTATTATGTTGGCTAAATAGCGACTATAATAACATAAGCAGTTGGACATCTAGCCATCAGCCAACAGCTTAATCCTTTGGAATGGAAAATTTCTTTTTTGTGTGCTATCAATATTTTGTCTCAATATTTTAGCTATTGTAAGCTGAAATTATAGTTTTACTATAGTTTGATATGTTTCTGTTGTCGGTGCTATTGCACGCTGCATGCTGCATGCTGCATGCTGAAACATATGCTGACTCACATCCGAAGTGATACCACGTAAATAGATTAATAATAATATTTTAGCCAATAGGTGTAAGCCAGCGGACTGGCAGTATGGAACGGGGCTCGCCTCCCCGATCCGTCTAAGTAAAGCATCTAATGGCCCACGTCCCTTGCATTTTTCCTCGCGACGCCTAAAGATACATTCTAACCTCGTTGCGGTTACGACGAATGGATGGTGCTTGCGGTTTTATTGCGAAACTATTTACGGCTGTTTTTTTGGAAACAAATGAGAATATCTCTTGTTTTGAAAGATATCTTGATTACTGTAGATCGTAGGGCCCATATGGTCGGGACACTCAATGAATGAGGGATGTTATACATTCTTAAGCATTACTTCATAGGACTAGAATATTCAGTCAGCGAAATAATTAAAAGTACTCCTTCAAGCTAGTGTTCTGCAACCCTGTGGTCAGTATAGGTTTCAGACACTCGCCCGTCCACTGTTAAACCCAATTTTAAAACAAAACAGTTTCAATTGTCTTAGTGTGAAGGATACATAACCGTATTAAAAATTTGTATTTTGCCGAGATTAATATTTAAAAATTGGGTCTAGCCTTTCCAATCACATGGATGGCAAAGTGTGTCGTACGTTCTATTTGTGAATTACGAGTGAATTTATCAAAATTTTGATTTCTTAGAATGCGCCTTTTTTTATAAAAATGTTAGAAGGATTTTACTAAGTTATAAGACATGTTATAAAGTAGCCGAAATGCCCATTCCAGGATCGAGAAGAGATCTCGGAGGCGAAGCAAGCGGAGGTGACCCGGCTGCTGGCAGACTGCCTGTCGGTCGCCTTCGACGCAGTGCTTTGCATGACCAGGATCTACGAGGAGTCGACGCGGCCCGACGAGGCCGACAGCCTCGGCCTCTTCAGGAGCCGGACGCACCAATACATCACGTGAGTAGCTCATTTACACGGTAAGGATTAATCTGTCCCTCTCTCGCCCATCCGCATTTGTTGCTAAAAAAAACGAGACGGAAACGCTAAGAAAATAACTGATTTGATCAAAATTGAAAAGTAAAGTACTGTAGCGACCGCGCTAACAACCGCCTCCGCCGGAAACGGAGTCGAAAACTTAATTATGTCGCCAGCATCCAACCAGCCGCTCAGACTGCCCAAGCCGTGGTTCGTGTTCGTGCATGAGACGCCCTAACGCTAGTCGCGGCTGAAAATTAAATTTACGGCATGTCGACGGCTCAAAGACCGTGTTAAACTGTAAAGTTCGTAAGGCCGGTAGCAAATAGCCATTCCAAAAAAAAGAATAGTAAACGGATGTATCTTTATATTTAACTCAATATATACTACAAAATAGAACGATTATAGACCTTATCATGTTAGAAAACTAGTCTAAGACAGTTTTTTGTTTTGAAATCAACATTTTGTTGGCACTTAAAACCTTTCGCAACGACGTATTTTGACACAAGTGCTACGCATGTACAGGAGATATATACCTACTACACAGTAATTGAGTTGTAATTGTTTGTCGCTCGAGAATGTCGCAATAGTTGGAGCGATTCGAAAGTTGGTGTTTCACAGGGTTGCAGACTGAGACATGTTTTGTTCTTCAGCGGTAGCAGATATAATTTCAGCTCTGCGGCGAGGGCGTAAGGCGTCAATTGCCTCGTGGCGCAGATGCTCGTAATAATCCAATTTGTCTAATGCACTTTTGGTCGCGTGGTGGGTCCCCTGTACCGGTTCGGGGGTTCTTTGAGAGGTTGTAAGAGTATGTAGGTGGCTATGTGCTTTTGTAGGTTTTAATAGTGGTTTGTATCGCAGTCTTACTCGAACAAATTTTAAGATTGAGATATTTATTACAGTGGGTGTTTTTATCTATGCATAGTTAGGTGTATGTATTATGTTGACGGATTGATTTTAATTTGAGTTTTCTCGCCATTTGACCTTGAGCTTGGTCATTCTAAAATTTGTGAGTATTTGTAGACTGAGTGTTGAATATTTCATGATTTTCATAAGTTTTTTAATTTTTATAAAAACGGTGGCAAACGAGCGGGAGGCTCACCTAGGGCAATCGGTCCTCCACCCATGGCCACCCCTAGTCCTTGCAGAGCCGCGGGTTCTTTGCCGGCCTATAAGTTTACAGATTATGTATCATGATCATACATGTAGTGTAGTGATGTATCTTATTAATATAATTGATTTGTTATTAATTTTTCCTCCGAAGTTAATGTATATCAACAAAATTGATAGTGAACTAGTTCGATTCCCGGTCTGAATGGATTAAGGATAATATAGTGTAGGAAATTTGTAAATTTATTCGGTCTTTGTAAGGGCTAGACAGTGTCCGGGCGAATGTCAGGATATTGTATTACCCGTGAGAGACCTACGCTGAAGTATACGCATTACTTAGAACGATTCTTCCGAAGTGTCATTGTGGGCTCACGGAACACCAGTGTGATACTGTAATATATAATGTACTGTGTTTCAATAAATTAACTAGGATATCGTAAAACCACTAAGTTTACATTACGAAACCGGCAACACCACCAAGTGTGGAACTCGGCGCGGTTTTCTATTAGTCGTTGATTACTCCACAAGCTCCGATCATGTTGGAGATAAAGAAAAGCCCTAATCTAAGCTACGGTGCCGAAAAACAATGACGTCTTAACTAAGGCGCCTAACTAAGCGTCGCCCAAATAAGCTGCTTCGCCCTAGACTAATAGGTATCATTCAAGAGTTTCTTTCCTAAAATTTCAATCGTTTCGCATTCCGTGAAAGAGCGAAGCGGCGTCCCCCCGGCAGGCATCTATTCGCGATCAGCGCACCGTAGCGTCGCAATCAAAATACCAATCACTTAAATATTGTCCCCAATTCGCGGCCGGGACAATGGCGATGTCAATAAACATAAACATCGCGATCGAGCATCGGTTTTAATTAAAAAAAGCTCGCACAATGCGAGGAGCCGACTCCCCCGAGCACGCGGCGCTGCGGCTCAAATGAAATGTGACGCGGGGAATAATGCCCATTGTAAGGAATGTCAGCAGGTTAGCATAGGTTAATGTTTTAAAAGTTTTTTAAATAACTCCGCGGCATATCCATCGTTTGAGTGATATATATCCATCGTGATTTTATGTAACACGCCGTATAGTGTAGTTATTAACACGCCATAAGTGGCTATGTTTAGAACGATAATTCATGCTAGTCCTTACGTAAAAGTATTAATTGCATAGATTATGAAGAATTTTTTAACATAATATAAGAAAATAATATGGGTAGATACTTGAAGGACAAAACAAAACGAAATCAATAATTATTTGTGTTTTGCGATGAGCTTGAAATATGTTTTTCAGTTGCTGTCATTACATAATAAAAGGCTGTATGGCTCCTCGTTTTACGAATGTATAGATAAAAATGTTAAAATGATTGATTTAAAAATTCTAGTAAGTATTGTCTTTAGTCGGAAATGATTTGTCTCTGTTAAGCCCCCGTTGAACATGCGAGAGACTATGTTTTTATTAAAATAAAATAGAGATTGAACTTGTCGCGAATGTGTCGCGGCGCATTGTTGATTGCGCCTTTGTGATCAAATGTGACGTAAAGTGGGGCATGTGTGAGTATTGTGCGCAGATGGAAGCTGTAGTGTCGCGTTGCAGCACAGAGCAAGCGAAACAGCTATACACAAGCCAATTTATTACCCTCTATATTCTCAATTACATATAAAACTAGCTACTCCAGGCGTAACTTAAATATTTCAATAGTCTAAACAGGATTTATTAAAAATTCTACTTCATGATTGTAGGCCTTAAGATTCAACTTTCTATGTTTAACTAACTAGGAAAAGAAACTACGTGCGGCCTGTGAAATATATAGCATACCTATTGAACATTAAAAAGTAAAACCATGCATTATAATTGACGTAGAAAACAGGATGCCTATAATAACTACATGACCCAAACAATAGCAGAATACCAACACAATTCTGAATTACAAACGTAAGTCAAAAATGTATAGAATTAGGGTAAAATGAATTTTCTTATAAACAATCAATACTTTGTAACAGTCGAATGATCTAATTAAAGTTACAGAAACAGTGATATATATTGAAAGTCGAAAGATATCTTCGAAAGTCATAGGACCCATGCTCTAAACAAGGGATTATGGCTGACGCTAAGTAATTGTATGAAGATGTCGTTGGTTTCTACACGACTCGCGTGTCTCGGCTGGACTATAATTCACAAGGCATCAAAGGTACGAATGTGGGTAGATGTCTGAGCTGGTTTTGTAATTCTAACGCGCTTTTAGTGGCCCGATAGGGCCCTTTACCTACAGGTTCTAGGATTTAATTTTAGAAACAAAGTTATTAGAACTAGTTTTTTCTTATAGCGGGCAACAGAACAGGCGGTATAATTTCTTTGCCTTAGATATTCTCACTCACTCAGCGAAACACTGTACCTATAGGTAAGTACTGTTTCACGCTGGTATTCTTTGAGTCCGTGGTATCACATTGGACGAGCCGGCCCAATTAGTGCGTTAGCAATTAGCATGATTTTTCCGCCGGTAAGGCAGTGTTTTAAGACATTTGCTCGGCTACTGTTGAGCCCGTCAAAAACCGAAATAATTTAATAAAATTACGCGGTCCGGGAATCGAGACTGATACCTCTCGTTTAGTGGTAGGCCAATCACTACGAGGCTAAAGTACACGTTTTACGACAAGTTTAATAGAACTTGTTTTATTTATAATTGAATGCCAACAATGTTGCTCTGTGCCCCCGTAACCGTACGACACGCCAACCGGTAGATTACAAACGATGATCAATCTAATCGGATTGAATCGAACCCACTGCCAGCGTTAATGATACAGCCACTGATTTGCGCCGCCTACCGCTGCACTGCTCTTCAATGAACAGTTCGATCGGATTAAATCACGTCTCATTATTTCATTTCAATATGTCCTTATAGTTGCGGAAAACTAAACATATTAAATTTAAAAAAATGTCTGCTGATAGATAATTATATTTCTTAAGAATACGCAAGTTCACAGATATTAAAAACGGACACGATGATAAATTATAATTTTAAGAAAATCGTGACTGAACATCGGTAATGGGTTCGATCACTGATAATAGTATTTTTAATTTACACTGGACCAGCTCCTCCTCCGACGTGGATTCACAGAATACCATCGTAAAATACGTGTAGGTACACTGTTTTGCTAAGTGAGTGAAAGGCATAAAAACTGGCAAAGCGTGGTTTGCGGCGTGGTTATCTGTGTGGTTAAACCATCAGAGAAGTCATCAGCTCCGTCGTCTGCTATACGATATATTTAATGTTAAAAAGCTTGTTCTAAGATGATCCAAGTTCCTTCATTTATTTTTTGCTTAGGCTTTTCCCAATGTTTATGGTACAGGTTATTTTGATACCCGGGGTAGTAGTGGTTCAGATTACATATCTATGACAACAAAATCGCCATGAAGATAGCAGGTTGATCACTTGCTTGTAATGAATCTGTGTTATATGGAGTATTTGGTGGGCCAAGTCTAGGGGTCACTTTGCACCTTTCCGACAAACAATAGACCCAAAGCACTTCGCACCACTCACGGACAATTACGCATTCGTTCGTTGAATGGCACTCGATCGAGTGGTGTTTCAAATCGAATTATTCACTCGATACCATTATTAACCAATCGAAGGACTAAGTGTTGTGCGAGTGCTCTGATTGCTCTCTACGCTGGCGGTCTATGGTCCCCATGGTACCTATATAAGAGCCTTGTTGCCGAACGTTCTTGAAAGCCGACGTGATGTCGTGGGCTTCCCGGTTTCGATCTTCAGTCCGAATAGAATTTATGCTTAAATTTGTGAATGTATTCGGTCCTAACGCTGTCTGTCACTAACTATCAGTCTATCTCTAATTAAACAGATTCTTTTGAAGTAATATCATTGGTTAAAAGTGTGGTAAATATTAATTATAATAGGTCTTCGATGTTTCACGAACCCATGCGAAACACAGTGGACGTACTGTTACGCGCTAAAATCGCTATAATTCTTATAAATATACAATTCACAATATTTATAAAAAAGTCCAAATTATAACTATCCTCTGTTTTTGTTGTTTTGCGAATTGTGAGACCAGTAGCGAGCCGGTAATTACTCGTATAATTTTAAACTATGTTTTTTTTCTGTATTAATCTTAGTTCAGCTAATACAATTACTAGTTTAAGAGTTTCTATTTCTTACTCACGTAGAATTCCAAGTTCTCTTTGAGCTTTTTTTATTCTATTATAAGGCACTTATAAGGCCTCCGACATCATCACTCTCTCTGCGAAACACAGTACCAGTATTGTTTCACGCTGAGTGTTCTGTGATTTCTGACTCTTCTGATCTGTATTAATTTTGAAAATCTAGCTCAATGTAATATTATATACCTACCGATAGGGTAAGAGCACCGTTCACCAGTCACCTGTTATTAAATCGAGCGCGCATCATTGACACGAATTGAGGGCATACGTGCCCCCATAACGGGGGATGTCCCCCCATACATTATATTGAATAAATATTGTTTCTTCGCTAGATTGAATTAAGTTCGCATATCGTTAGGGGTAGCTTTTGAGGCGTGTCCCGTGCTGCGCATTGAATTACTCGTCTAATGCTGTGTTCACGCTGGTGTGCTGATGCTGTTGTCCTCTTGGTTTATTTAGTTTAAAAAAAGTCACTTGGAAATTGGAATCACCATTTTATCGTTAAAATTTTTGTATTCAGTATCGGAAAATCAATTCTCAGTAGTAGAGTTTTAGAGAAGTAAAAGTTGCTAAATAAATAATGCTATATAACCATACTAATAATGCGTCCTTTGACACTGTTCGTATTGTCTCTATTAAGGGAAGTTTACACTCCACGAACAGGCTTCCAAGGCGACTCTTATACAACGTCATCATCAACAGCCTATCAATTCCACTGCTGGACATAGGCCTCATCCAAAGGCATGCGGGGTGTTTTGCCTTAATCACCACGCTTGGCAGGGGGGTGGTGATCGCAGAACATCTTCTGTACTCGGAAGGGCGCTGCTGCCCACCCTCCGGTGAAGTGTCCTTTAGTCGCCCCTTACGACATCCCATTAGGAAGACTGGGAGTGGTACTATTCTGATCCGGTAACCACACGGTATACAACTTACAAACTTAGAAATATCTTATTGAAAACGAACATTAAATTAATAGCTATTTGTGGTTCATTTAATATTTTTTATTGCATAATTAATTTGGTTTTCACGTAATTGTAAATTTGTCAGTGTCAACACAACGTTGACTTATAAATGAGAAAGTCCGAAGAGAAAACAACGTCGAGGGACATAGTCTGATATTATGCCTACGTGTACACAATTAACGTGCAAAGCCGGGCGCGAGTGAAGAACAAATATTGGTATATCATATAATCATCGGAACGAATGCGTTTTAATAAATTAAAAATGTCCTCGTTAAAATTGCCTCGCGGGGCGAGGCCTCATTCCCAGCGGGCGGGTATTACTAAATATTAAATAAATTAACATGTAAATAAATTAAATATTTCATTATTAAGTATCCTGTTAATGTTTTAAAGTTATTTTATTTTAGATCGCTCTGTTTTCTAAATTTAAATAAAACGTCACAAAGTAATTTGCTAAAAAATTACATTACTGCATTCGCGGCTTAGATAAGATTTAGACTGATGTATCATCACCATTTCAGCCGTGATACGTCCACTGTTGGACATAGGCCTCCCATAGGACCTCCATGCATACCTTATTTATATATAATGATAATCGTTGCTTTAGTTTCGATATTAGAACTTAAAAGTTATTGTGTGTATAAGGATTTTGTATCTTCAAATTATGGAATAATAGAATAGTTCATATTTTATTCATCCACAACCGCTACTATCCGCCATGTTGTGTTGCCATGACGACGCTTAATCAGTATTAAAAGCCTAAATAAATGTTTAGTAGTCTCGACGCAAGGAATCGTCACAAGCGTTGTGACTTAAAACCATCACTCGCTGTGACTCCGAGCACCGCAGAGCCACTCAGCGCCGAGGCTTGCACGAGGCGCAATTTAATTTCGCAATTGGTGGGCGGAGAGACGCTCGGGCGACATGCTGTCTAATTACAAATCGGCTCATTGGCTTTCCGACGTTCATAATAGACCAGCGGAACACGGGGTGACAGTGCGGGCCTTTGCCCCGATTTATAAATTATTATTCAAATTTATATATAATAGATCCGCCCACTAAGATCAAAAGTGTATGCAGTCATTACACGTGCTGCATTTTTAACCGACCATCGAAGAACCGAAGAAAAGCTTATGAGTTTGACGCGTTTGACTTTGTTTTTAAGTTTTCTCTGAAGTTTACGTTACAACGTAATTTATAATAAGTAAAAGACTTTTATGAACAGCTTAAAGACGATGTGTAAGATTTATTCGCCAAGGCGCTATGACATCACAGACGGTTCAACAAATTTAATACAATCCTCTTTTGATCGTTGGTTTAACTGTAGATGGAATGAAATTATTCTATTCATTTGTTGATTTCGTACGATAAGTCGGCATATTTTGTTAATTTACCAGCGTATTAGCCAATACGAGTGCACGTGAGCGCGCACCGCGCCATATGTGCCCGCGCCGTGGCTCGCAATGAGCGCCAATAAAAAAATATGGCACTCTCTTTCCGGCTCATTGCGCTTCGCTGCTAAACAAGCTCTGTCCGTATTCGGAACAGGGAATGATTACTTGATGATAAATAAACACTTTAGACCTTTTTAAATTTTTTTGTATAGTGTCACATTTTATTAATAATAGATAATAATAATAAAATCATTTAAGTTCTTTCACAAAGGCACAATTCATACTTAAATTAAAACACAAACTAATTTCTCAAACATAGCAAAACCTTTGCGTGTGAAATTTATATGACAAAATATCCAGGCTCCTTCCTCCCAAACCTTGTATAGTCCTTAAAAAATCGGAGAATAGGTTAAAAAGTCAAAGTGTTTTTTTTTGCTTTCTATCGGTAGCGGATTCATTTTTAAATATTTGCTATTGATAGAAAAATAGTTTCAGAATCTTAGATCGCTAAAACTCACCTTCGCTTATAAATGATTTACTCATTATTCTACGAGATACGAATGCTAAAAATATGGAAATAATAATAGAATTTATTTATAGAAGGCTCATTTATTATATTAAAGAAAAATTACTTATTTTTATCTTGTTTTGAATTTTTTCCCCAAACAGTTTTTGTATTTATGAATAATGTGCAAAAACGGGTGCGAAGTAATGCTATAAATATATATGTAAAACAAAGGATAACTCGTTTGAGAAACCCTAAATCTAGCCCTAAAGTAAATATTGACCAATTATAAGTGAAGTATTTCAATAGTGCATTAGTCGTGTGGCGCAAATGTGGTTTCGCTGTCGCCCCGCGGGACGCGGGTTCGATTACCGGCGCGCGACACGTCCCCAGACGGGGTCGTCTTGTCAATATTTCACACTGACGGCTGCACAAGAAGCCATTTGTAGGCCATAGGTCGATGTTTCGTGACAGAGCTCCAGGGTTGGAATCTCTCGACAACACTTCTTTCATTTATTTGGTATTGGGACCATTAAGGCTCTGTAGGTAGCTGCTAGAACTAGAACAAGATTTTTTTTGCATAAGCTAAAAATTAACTTATAATTTGCTGTGGTAACAACTTAATTCATAGTTTCCAGTTAGTTAGTCGTAATAAATTCAAAAATAAATCTTAATATATATAAATCTCGTGTCACAATGTTTGTCCTCAATGGACTCTTAAACCGATTAACAGATTTCGTTCAAATTTGCACGCAATATGCAGTTTGGTTCAACTTGAGCGATAGGATAGCTTAGATCTTTAATTATCTTCGCAATTTTATTTTATTGCAAATTATTTGTCTATAATTAATTGACAGTCACCATTATCTGTTAACTCCAAAAGATT
>DWCF01000173.1:0-60753 GCA_018230265.1 Delias oraia | reverse complement strand
TTCGGAATAGGCTAAAAAAATCATTCGTTATGTCAAATTTTCTTTCAACGCCAACTAATCCTTTTTCTTTCCTACAACATTATCTACTTAGTTAAAAGTTTTACTTGACAGAAAAGTTTGTAGGTGTATTTCTGTATTCAATTTTCATTATACACATATATATGTATGCAAATTATGTAGACCCATATAACTTCTATTCATTATTATAGTCGTTTCCTTAATTTTCATTGTATTATTAATATTACTACAATGACTAATACTGGGTAGAAGTGAATTTGTATTATACCTGTTATTTATTCATATTTATTAAAACATTGTAAAGAAAATAAATAAAATAAATGTTATTTTAATGACGAATTTTGCGGTTAGCAAAAATATAAACATTGTATGTGTTGTTTTTAAATATATGTTTGTATATTTCAGATGGCACAGTTAATTACTGTGCGATTGAACAAGTCTGATCAACAACCACTTGGCTTCAGACTGCAAGGTGGGAAGGACTTTGGAACGCCGCTTGTTGTTCAAAAGGTAAATTCTTACGTTTTTTATTGTAAAGCGGGTAACGAAGGCAATGCTCCTTTTTAGTAAGACGTTATAGCGTGCATAAGAAAGCGTTTTTAAGCCCTAACACTTTAATTTCAATGGCCTACTATATCCTCAGCGAAACACAGTACCTACATACAAGTATCGACTGTTTAACGCTGTGCATTCTGTGAGGCTACAATAACTTAGACATATTTACTTTAAAACTAAAGTGTAAGTAGAATATAAAATGTAAGTACTTTAAAAATAAACTAAAGTAAGTATTCATAACGCTGATTTGGAAATAATAATTAAATATTTTTTAGTGTTTCTTTAAATATAGGTATTGAGTATATTATGTAAATATAAAATATATATTATATATATACATAATAAAAACTTTAGTAATAAATTTAGCTGCTAAGTGTTTTTAAATAAATAATATTAAATAAAAACGATATATTTACTGATTATGGCCGCGTAGAATTTTAAAGAAATGTTCAAAATTGAATCAGAATTTTACTATTTATACTCTATTTATCAATGTAGGTATTGAGTAGGCGGTATAAATATTTGGTTATTCCGTAAACGGTAATTCAAACAAGTTTAGTTGCTTGTTTAAATACAATGAAAGTGTTATGTTTGACCACTTTGGGATTGTGAACCAAAGCAATATTCATAGATTCTAGAAGAACATATTTACCTACAGCCACTATTATAAATTCTCCGTATCAAGTCAAATAACCATTGTTTATGATTATTTATATGGTTTCGTATGTACTAAATTACAGTACAATGTTACCAATTCGGATATAATTAAAATTTAATCGAAACATGTTTTTAAAGAAATAAAAGTATTTTCAATAGAATAGACTAGGCAACAAAAGAATTTCACGTAAGGCACTAGAAATACACATTACAGACTATAGTCAATAGATCGATGTCCATCGTCTAGACAGACTATAAAAAGCGCTGTCGGACATTCTAATATGATAAATGCGAAAATGAATTCGTTTGTTTGTTACGCGTCCATTTTAAAACGCTGAGGAATATGTAGTCAGTATAAAAATTTATTAAAACATAGGTACGAATTAGATTAACAATATAAAAGACTAAAAATACAGAAATCCAATGAAGAATAAATTAAACTTTTGATTATAGGGTATAGACAACAAATTTGATCTTTATGCACGTAGAATGTTTTAAAACTATATTCCAATAAATCAATAATGTCATTTGTTCAATTAACTAATTAAATTTATTATGAAATCATATTTATATTTGTCCATGAGGCACTGAAAAACAGGAAAATGCAACATTCATGACATGTTTACTTCGTCATGTCTTTTCTATTTGTAAATGAAGTAAAATGATATTTCCAGTTATTTGAGTTAAAATCCAAATTGTTTTTTTATGATATAGCAAACAACTGAGCAGGTTGGTCTACATTATAGTGAGAGGATACCGCCGCCCATGGACAATCGCGCCACATTCTACGCATTGGTTTTGTTGACGGCTTTTTAAGCCACTTAAGCGGCATTTTTAAGGGCCGATATCCTCACTAACTCAGCGAAACACAGTAGAAGCACCGTTTCAACAATACCATTTACCGCTGTGAGCCCGTGGTATTACTTCGGATGAGCCGACCCAATTAGTGCGTCAGCATATGCTTCAGCATGACTCTCCCTTGTGTTCGACAGTATTAAGACACTCGCTCGGCCGCTGTCAAGCCCTTCCAAAGACCGAATAAATTATAATTTTTGATTGTCGGGACCGCGATTCCAACCCGATATCTCTCGCTTTATGGAAGACTTCTATAACCACTCAGCTACTAGGCTCTCAAATATTCTCTAAATTTTGAAATAAATACACTGTTTTAAGGGTTTTTTGATCACTTTTCTTACAGAAACAAAACACTACAAGGTTTTTAAGTACTGTTTCTTGCCTTGACTCTATGATAAATAGAAAATAAAAGAATAATTATTCTATAGCGCGGATATCGCAGTAGTCTTGAGTTTTTATGTAGATATTTTAACGATCCGTTACATGCGATAGCATACAATTGTTTTTTGTTTGCTAAAGACAAACCGTTTTACATCTGTCACGTTTTATCAATTTCCAGTTAGTATTTAAGTGGGTGATTAGTTATCCAAGGAGCTTTTACCTCTCATTGACTGTTAGCTGACCTCGTTAAGTTGCATCACATCATCACTCAAGGCTCATATTGTATTTGTTGAGGACCGCAACGAACAAAAACAATTTACGAATTATCAACATTACAGTCATTATTGTCTCCGACGCGCCGCCTACGTTTCGGTTTTTTTTTCTCATTTTTATTCTATGTATCGATATCATGACGCCACACTGCTACAATTAGTCTATAAGCTATCTTGTATTCCATCTATGGTTCATGAAAGTGAATTAAACTAACTTTCAAAATAATGGAGATCATTTTCACTCAATTTTATTATTCTAGTCAGCCGAAGGTAAACAACTAATGATATAGTTACACGAACGTGACAAAGATGAATAAATCGCACACCAATTAAATTCATATTGCTTGGTCAGGTAATAAATATCGTCTATCTTATTTCTAAATAACGATTAACGACCTATTTGGCTCGTAGCAACCAGATCTTGCTTGTTTGTTTATGGAACGGGGCGGGTATATAGTATAGGTGTTATCCGTGTTACGATTATAAATCCATGTACTTTATTAATCGTGTTCTAATACCTTTAATGATGCATGCATTTAGAATACATGCATGTCTTTATTTATATGAACAGCTATGTTTTGCTTGCCAAACGGCGGTTAGACTATACCAACGTATAGTCCTGGATTAAACAATTATTTACTTCTTACTAATCTAACATTGGTTTTATTATTTAGAAGGCCACGGAGCAGTTGGGTTTTCTTTATAGTGGAAGATCACTGCAAGTAATTTATGACCGCAGCAAAATCCGTGCTTCGATTGTGTTGTCAGCTTTTTACGCTTGAGCGGTATAACTTCAGGACCCTTCTATATCCTCTCTCACTCATTAGAACATAGTACAAATTCTGTTTCACGCTGGTATGATATGAGTCGACTCAATTTGTGCATCAGCATAAACTTTATCAAATATCATGATTTTCCCCACGGGCAAGACAATGTTACGTACTCTTCCAACCTTTCTAAACACCATAGCAATGATAAAATAAATTATATTCAGATCTGGGATTAAAACCAATATCCCTTGTTAAAAATTTGTTTTATTAATTATATCTAAAGTTTTAATTTAAGATTAATACAATATGATCCTGTTCTAAATAACTTATTTCATTTATCAACTTTATAACGTCTTAGCGTCTAACTAGAATATTGAAAAATGTATATTTGAACAATAGTTAACCATGTTAAGGGACTTTATGTGAAAGAAAATAAATTACTTTCTTATCGAGATCAGACTTCCCACACTCACAATTATGAGGATTCTATTCAGAAACTCTAATACCGTTCGAATCCATACATAAAATTGACTTTAAGTAGTCAAGTGATTTATCATTTCGCGTATTGATTTACTAGTGTAAACATATAACGATTTACGACTGTGTATTAGCATATATTTTAAAGACGATAAAAAAGTAACAGCAATTTTTTATTTAGTTAATGCAAATTATGTATGTAATATATGTATTTATTGATAGATACCTCAAACATAATATGTTACAGTTAAATAATAAAGAAACGTATTTATTTAATTCTAAGATTCGATAAAACATTTGTTGTTCTGAATATTAAGAAAAAAATAGGTACTTAGCTTGAAAAATCTATAAGCGATAGGGTTTTTTTTATTGTTTAACGATTAACGGAGCAGGCAGGTTTCCTCTATCGAAAGAAATCACGGCCGCCCACGGACCGCTTGAGGAATAATTTCACGAGCTTCCGATATTCTCAATTATTCGGCGAAACTCAGTAGAAGTAGCGTTTCAAGTACTACCATTTCACGCTGGTATTCTGTTAACCCGTGGTATGACATCGGACGAGCCTGCGCAATTAGCGCGCAAGCATATGTTTCAATAAAAGTTGTAATAGCAAAAAAGGTGAGTATAAAATATAAAATCGGTTGCTTAAGATTTGTTTTTCTGTTCTTTTCCTTTTATATTATCTTTACAACTAAAGTATCTAATATATTATAAAAAGCTATGTCCGCAAGGTATCATGTATTACAGGTGGGACGAGATATGAATTGAACGCCAAAGTTTTATTTAATTATTTTGCATTACTTTATAATTGTTATTATTTAGTCGTAACGTTTAAAGAATATATAATCCGGTTGTTTAGCTGTAACACACAAAACCAAAGTCGAACAATGAAAGCTCATTGGAGTGTGTAAAAATTTTGTTCAATATGTTGAGAATGTTTGAATGGTCATCTCAGGATGTTATGGAACAACGGTACTTAAAAAAATTTTTGCTTCTCTTTGTTAATAAGAATGTGTTACATATGTAATTTAGTATTTCCATGTCAAAAGTATTACACTTAATTATGTGTCTGTATACGAAAGAAATTACCGATGAATGTAATAAGCAAATGTAATTATAATTCTCGAGCTATGAAAATAGAGAAACGAAATACGGAGGTTTATAAACTATCAAATTACGTTAAAAATAAGCTATCTAATCTTAATATCTATATCTCAATGTAATATTTATCGAAAAAGTGTAGCGGCAATAAAAAACGCCAAACATAAATGTATGTTATGGTTTTACCGATCGTCACTATACCTTTATACATGTATCATGTGATCTGTATCGTACAAGTATTTCTCATCAAAATTAACTGCTTTAACATATTGCCTACGCTAGCCGTACCAAAATTAGCATGTTACACATTAAATAGGATATTATTTCCTACGGATCATTAACCTGTTAATTCCCGGCACTGCTAATCATAGCAAAAACGCGTTGTTATAGTAATGTTAACATAAATGAAACTGTTGGTAACATTAGTTTTATCTGTGATGGATTGTGTGGATAAAAGTTTGTGGGCGTGGGCAAAAAACGGTATAGCTAAATTTGTAGCTACAAAATTGGTCAAGCGTTATCAATTATCAATAAAAATTCATTAAAATTAACATAAACTTTTTAATAATGAAATTTTTAGAAATAATTTTGTTGAATATTAGATTTATTAATCATAAATACTGTCTACAAAGTCTATATCAATCCGTTCTAGTGATAAGGCACGAATAATATTAGACGAATGACGCATTGGATGTTTACGAGAAATTTATGTTTTAAAACAACGAAGCGTATCGACAATAATGATTGGAGTACACATGAAATTATCTTTAGTCATATAAAATTATAAGAATCATTTTGTCAAAAATATCTTGAGGGAAAATTTGTGAGGTAAGTATATTTATATATATTTTCAATTTTATACATATATATATATAAGACAATTAATTGCAATTTAATCCCAGAAGTAAAATAAAACTCCAATTTGTTTATCTGTAAATAAAGTTAACAATTTTATTAGATAGCGAGTAGATATTACACAATCATATAATATTTACACAACTAAAAAAATCTTACTTATAAATAAAGATTCTAATTATCATCTCTCGATTTATACAACTTAATATTAATTAATTAAACTAAAAAAAAATATTATAACATTTTATTAACAGAACATATTTGTCTTTGACAATTACAGGTCGATCGACGGCACGTTATCGGTGTGCGAGCATATACAAATTAAAGAAATATATTTCTTTACATATATATTTACAAAAACACAAAAGGATAATATACGAAAGGATTATCAATTTGTATCTATGTTTAATATTATGTACGTATTCAAATTAATAACTGCATTATCAAATCACATCGTCATATTTACGTTAGACCGAAATATGAGCCAGCCAACCCAAAGGTTACATGTGTTGTAAAGTATTTTTAAAGGTATTAACACGGTTCTAACCTCATGAAACCCAAAGTCTGTTCCGAAATGAATAAAAATATAAGATTCACATATATTTTCGCCTTCGTATTCATCGCTGGCTGCCGCTGAACCAAGAGCTACGGAAGTTGTAAGATCCGAAGATCCCTTAAATAAAAAAATAAAAATCACTGAATAGATACCTATAGTTAACATTAAGTTCAGTGGTTAAAATTATTTCCCTTGAAAGTGTTAAAAAATAAAATTATAATTAAGTAAGATTAAAAATATTTGCTTTGTTTTAATTATTTGCTATAAAAGTCATATATAATGTTTTAATATAAACCGTTTTAATTGTCGTTTTTATCATACCCACATTAGACGCCTAAAAAAGTCTTGCCTAAAAAGGATTCATACAAAATTCTCTTCATTTTATGACTTTATTAAAATAAGATATTCATCATTTTCGCTTATAAGGAGTTAACTGGAAAAGGACGTATCTCAGTCACGTTTTCTCAAAATGTATTTTGTTTTATATTTATATGATTATATTTTGGTACAAGTCCTAGGGGTAGGCCTATGTCCAGCAATGGACGTCTTACGGCTGAAATTATGATGATCATCGATTTTGATACATAATTGCACGTGCTGAATTTATTTAATCTAAAAATAACTATTTATAAAAATTTTCAAAAATATTATTGCAAATAAACTTATGGGTGTATTTAAAGTTTAAAAAGTATAATTTAAAAACGAAACTCGCTATCGGAAACAAGGAAAACAAAGATAACGAAAAACGAACCATAATTTTCCCAAGACGTGTTAAGGAAACAGACCGGAAGCGTGTGACTGTTAAACGGCCAAAACCATTTAAGTGACTGTTCAACGGCCTAAAATTATCAGAAATTTTACAAAGTAAAATTATAATTAATTATTATTATAATAAATTATAAATAATAAAATTTTATTTAAAACAATATTATATAAAGTTGAGAGACCAAGGATTTTCAGATGTATAGAAATTATTAAAGGATAACGCTTATCGAAGAAATCAGCTGGGTGAAGCTTAAGCTACCCATATAATAGAGCACATACATAAATATTGTACAGTTATTATTAACTTTATTCAATAATATTACTTAATCCAATGCTGATAGTAGCCTATAGGTACAAAGAAAATATTCCTCATATAGAAAAAGTATAGTCATTACAGACCCACCGCGTTGATACATAACAATCTCATGCAGAATTAATATTAGGGCACGCTTGCGACTTTATTTCATCTCTCCAATCTGTTTGTCACATTCCTAAAGATATATTTCTTTGTAATGCATATTTAAAATCTCATTTCAGATAACAGATAGACTTTGACAATGAAAAATACGGTAGAAGTTTATTAGTTTAGTTAGTAGAAAACAATGTCTAGCGGAATTTTAACATTGGAGATTTAATTTAAATCTCTTGCACGAAAACTCGAAAGACTAATTTATCATTCATTGATAAATATTTCGATGTATTAAATACTGGTACAGATTCATTGATATTTTAAGTTGGTAAAAAACTAAAATTTCATACCTTAAGAAATTCGAAATTAGAGCAATATAGTTTTTGTGTAATAAATTTTTATGAAATTGCACATTTTTTAGCTTATAAATAATTAAATTTACAATATATATTATAATTAACAAATAATAAATGTAGAAATTCGATGTGATTGATTGAAAGAATTTGTTAGCTTTTGAATTTGAAACATAATTGTATTTAATATGAAAAAAGTATACTTTAAGTTTTGTAAAATATATAAGATCAAAATAATCTTAAAGTTGAATTGCGTGTTTAAACAAATTGTAATTATTTTTCTTACAGCCGTTAATGTCGCGTGGTAAGCAAACAATTAAATTAAACATCAATTAAGTTTCACGATTCTGAATTACTGATTATGGAAGTTTCATGAAAATAGTTGTTAAAAATAAAGATTAAAAATATTTATTTAATTCAGCTTTTCATTCTGATGCTCGAGTCTGAAGTTTTTGCTTTACGTGGTAAACACCAAAAGACTTACTGGTGAGTTCAGATCTCGAACCTTCAACATTTGTATACAAATTTCAGTTTATAGTTAAGTTATACAATTTATAGTTAAGTGACAGATTTGTTTTCAGGATATTGATTACACGTAAAATAGGCGCTAAGACATCGAGTTGCGGAGAATAGCCCGTTACATAAATACAAAAAACTTATTTTTACGTTAAAACATTACCACCAGCTTATTTCTTATCAGTAAAAACAATGAAATTCCATTATAACAACCGGTCTATAGAACAGCTGTTTAATTTTGTAAAAAAATGACGCGTGCGCCGAAGCTATTAAAACTGAACAATGAAAATAAATGCGACCTCGTCCGTTGGGACTGCATTAATCTCCGGTTCTTGTATTTCTACCTTATACGGCCAGCGCGTGCACACTAAGGGCATTGGCATAGAATATATGAGACACTACCCTTGAGTCAAAACAAAATGGGTTTAGACAAGGACAAATAAATGACATGGAGTAATGTAATTTATCGCTCTTCTTATTCATTCTATTTTCAATGTCCATTGATTTCACGGGTCAATGCTAAATCAATTTAAAGAAGTCAATCTATATTTATTTTTCTCAATCAATTCTTTGCGCTTGTAAGATATACATTTGTATATATCCAATTTTAACTTTTTTAAATAAGAATTATATATTATTGAACTGATATTTACAAAATACAACTGAGTAAGTAATACACAATTGTAATTTATAGTAAAGGTAAACAACTAAAGTGATACCACGGGCTTCCAGAATACTAACGTGGAACAGTACTTGTCTGTGGTTATCTGAATAAGTATGTTTGGAATCTGTAAAATTATACCGCTCAAGCTGCGTAAAAAGCCGTCAACACAAACTAAGCGTCGAAGGTGGCGCACTTTTTCATAGGCTGCTATGATCTTTTAACATAAAGTAGACCCCAGTAGATTTCCAAACCAATACGACTTGGGGACCTTCAAGGAAAGAGTGTACATGTTCCTTAAAAGGCCGGCAACGCTCCCGCAGCTCTGCAAGGGCTGGGGGTGTCTATGGGCGAAGGACCGCGTGCCCTAGGTGCCTCCTGCTCGTTTGGCACCGTTAATATTAAAAACCCAGCATGCTATACAATAAATATTAAATAAAAAATTGAAAATGTAGAAATACAAGGAGTACCTTGCGTGCTTAGTAGAAACCGGCACAAAGAAATACAAGGACGAACTTATTTTAAATTGATGGTTAAATCTGGTTTTAATTGAACGAAGCGTTATACATTATCATCACCACGACTCAATGTGAGTCATCTAGTCTTCTTTACACTTGCCTAGGTCATTTCAAGGATTTCTATAATATGAAACCAGAAGCACAATGTTTGTGACATTAAGATGTACTTTATTATACGTAGTTGTTAAAGGATAAAAAATTATTTACAATTGTATTTTTTCTACGTGTAGGTATAATTTATGTACTAAGTGAGGCACCATTTTGACTTTAATAGTCTCTATCAACGGAGTTCAAGAATCTATATCAAAAGGAATTATTTTGCATTAGGATGACGTTTCGAAGACGCTATAATTTATCTGACAACAGGGCGTGGAATTGTTTCTATACAGTCTCACTAATAGACTAGAATACCTGTATTTTAAAGCAACTGAAAAATATGAATCAACAATTTTTCAACGTAACTTGATACAGTATCGTACCACTATTTAAATAATCTTTTTATGTTTATAATAATACTAATACTTTATTTCTCTCAGAAAGGTACAATTTATTCAAAAACTACAGCTGTCTAGTACAGTACAGTACGGGTATCTACTTGCTAGGGGGTATATTAAATTTTTCAAGTTTTTAAGTTGTGAGAACAATAGCATTGCCTTTAAAGAGCTTACACAGCTGCTTACTTTACATACTCGATGACCTCAATTGAGTAGGGAAAACGAATAAAAGTATGAAGTTAAGTTCTACAACTTTAGTTGGCCGGTTGTGTCCGCGATTCGTTTGATTCTGTAACAAAGCTTTACAAAGAAAATAAAAGTGAGATTGCTTGAGTAACCGGTTTAATGCGAAACCTTAAGGTTTTGTGTCGTTCTTAATACTTAGTAGGTATCAGCCTTTTTAATTAAACACGAAGTAACTTAATCCTTATATGAGATACATATAAGAAGTCTAACAGTCGTTCTTTCTAATACTAATTACCCGCTTCAGTACTTCAGACCCTTTTTAGTGTTAGCTTACATGTTATATTGTGTAGGAAATGTAAAATTTATGACATCTAATTTAGTTTTTATCATAGAGTCTTAAATATTATAGTTTTAGTTCCGTTTTTATTGCGCCTAAATCTGCAATATGCATACTTATTGATGAGTGAATAAATGACGTATAAATCATGAGATTTGCCAGTAATTTTGATCACATTGAAGATAAGGATATTAATTTTTGTATTTTATTTCGATAGTATGTTCACACGTGTAATAAGCAGACGGTTGGCGTGTTCGTGTGACGTCACTGTCGTTTCCTTCCGCGCCCTCCCCACATTCCAGACTTCGACGCATTCCTGGCAAAAAATACTTGTTTAGCCTAGAATACAAGACCGGTCCGGTAACCTAGACTTGGTTAAAGTAAATTTTTACTTGATTACGCTTGCACTCGTAATATAAGGTAATACTTTTTAAGCTATCCATACGCGCTAGTTTTATATTGATATTATAGGTTTATTAATTTACTTTGTGTGTATAACCTGTTCTTCTTGTCGGACAATAGCGCAATTTTTTGTGACTGTATTTTGTAACGAGGTTTGGGAAATATATCTACGTTTAAAATATTAAAAACGTATCTTGTACACCTTCTTGTTAACTACAGTTTTACAACTGTGTAATAGAATTACAAATGTTTATTGACAATATATTAAATACCAAGCAGTAAATTATTTTGTATTTATGTAAATATTAACCGAAAACTAATTGCAAAAGTATTAGCTATAGTTTATTTGCCATCGCAAAGAACCAGCACGAATTTTAAATTAAAATTCTGTTTTTATACGGTTGAGAATGCGGTGTTTACACACATCTATTTCTAACGAAAACGAGTCATGGTATTTTTTGCATAACCTCGAATCACTAAGTATTTTAGGTCTAGGTAGATAATATTTAATATGGAAAACCTTTAAGAGCTATTAAAGTCAATTACGGAAATTGAACATCAACCTTCATTAAATTGAACTATTGTTTTTAAATTTGTCATATACCAAAATTAAATAAATTATAAACCGCTGATGATATTATATTTTCCGCACTAATTGAGATAACTCGTCAGTAGTGATACCATAGCTCACAGAATACTCAGCGTATGTATATAAATGGTAGTCATACTTGAAACGGTAATTCTTCTGTTTCGCTGAGTGAGTGAGGATATCTGAGACCTTTAAAATGCTGTTTAAGTGGTTTAAAAAGCCCCTGGGCGGTGATGTTCTCTTACTATATAGGAGACCCACCTGCTTCTTTTTTCGCTATAACATAAAAAACTAACTAAAAGTAGTAGGTACTATATTAAGCCTTAACGAACTTAACTAAAGTTTTTGAAAATGTTTTGCTAAATCATTTCAGATTGTCTTTGAGATACGTTTTGTTTGACAAAAACTAACGCAGAATTCAACGTTTTCAGGTGAACGGAGGCAGTGCAGCTGAAAGGGCGGGTTTGCAGGCGGGGGACTCTTTAATACGAGTCAATAACACGGAGGTGTACACTTTACGACACCAAGAAGCCCAAGATGCTATTCGGGCAGCGGGGGTTGCTCTTGAATTAACCGTGCAGCGGTAAGTAATTCAAACAAGTTTAAATACTTTTTTAATAAGAATAATAATTAATTTCTCTCACAAAGGTACAATTTATACATAAATCATAGCACAAAACAAATTTGATAAATATGAAAAACTAAAATATGCTAATTTCTCAAAAAACGTTGAGACCTTTGAGAAGGCTGGAGTCTATGCTAGGCACAAAATATATATGACAGAATCTTCAGAATAACAATATATATAATAAATACTGAAGAATTACGAAAAATAAGTGGCTATTTATAAAGTAATATTCATACGTAATAAAAAATTCTTCATAAATATCAGTTTAAAATATGTTTCCAATATAACTGAGTGATACGGAAGTATCTTTAACTTATCTATGCGCATTAAAAGCCACTAACGCAAAGCAATAAATAACAGTATAAAAATCATCAACATAAATTGAAATTTAATCTTTCAATGCCGTGCAGTAAAAGCCTATTGTGGTTTTGCCATCTTTCCGTACACAAGACGATCAGCTTCCGCCGATGCATTCATAATATTATTGACATTCAAGACGCATTCAAGTTTATTTACATTACTGAACGTCTTATATGGTAGTCAGCTGCTTATCTATATTATGCAACCCGTTTGCGTAATGGGAGACTTGAAATGGCTTCAAAATAACAAATGTAAAAACACATATTGCGAGAAATGTTATAAATATGATTGTCTTAAGGAAATTTCATATTAGTTATCGACATTAGGTACGAAAAGCGAATATTAGAGTTTGATAATTATACCAAGTAAAAAGGTGTAATTTCGATTTTTTTATTTTGAAAATTGCGTTTATGCTTTTAGAATATTTATGTTTTCCTTTTGCAGAACGAAAAATAAATTTTTAGACGTTAAATGATGAAAAAATTTTACACCATTGCAAATGTGTGAAAGTAATAGTTTTAGAGATTTTTTTCAATTTCAGTGGCGGCGGTACATGGAGACCATCAGTGACTCCAACGGGGAGTTTACCTAGACCTGGGTCGAAACCCCTTGGCGTATCCCCTAACCCTGTTACCAACACTTCTCTCAAGGCGACACCTCAGCCTTCAAGAGCTTTCGGGTCAGGACATAACAACGTTGCCAAACCTTTCGGCTACGTAAGTATTATTTCTTTTTTACACATACATAAACCATAGACATATAACATATAAAAGTCTAATTCTAATAATTATTTAAAAAATATTCAGAATAAATTATATAAAATAATTCTACTTCAACTATAAATGTCTTGTACTTATATATCATATACTTTTTCATACTGTAATTACTGATAGGTTATATATATAGATAAATATTTTAATATATATAGATAATAAATGCCTAAATATTTTATTTAAGTAATTTTAAATTATGTTTATTTTTATTTCAGATGAACGGCACAGATAAAGGTATCGTGAATAAGCAGTACAACTCTCCAGTCAACATGTACAGCGACAAAACTATTGCCGAAACTCTTTCTGCACAGACTGAAGTGCTTGCTGGCGGTGTGCTTGGGTAAATTATACTCTGTATTATAATTAAAGAATATTTGCCGAATCTTTGGATTACATAGATTTTCGCGGTCAAATGCAGACTGAACGACTTTCTTTAGCTTAAATATTATCAATGTTTTACCCCTTTGTCGCTTTTAATGTATCCTATATAATTCTGACCTCTATTAAATACAATATATATTTAAAAAAGCGTGAAATGTAATTATGAATTGACCAGCACGTATTTACTTATTTTTAAATAGCGATCCGTGTTCTTGATCACAGAGTCAACTTTAAGAAAAACGAAAAAACATACGATGCTGAAAAGAGCGCAGTTTTCAAAGTTTTGCAAGAGGAGCAAAACGATCCGGAACCAGGTAAAAATTGTTTATTGCTAATTTATTTGTTAATCAAGTTGAAATAAGTAACCATTTAAATAAAATTATCATACTTTGCCACTTATGTTGGCAAATAATAAACTTTACTCATTGTACAATATCATTTACCTTTATAATGGTTTATATTTATCCTATTAATTTTTTTATGTTTTACAACTTTCAAAATTATCAAAATTTAATTACCTAGAGCATATGTCCAAAGCCGAAGCGCCATCTGCCCCAACGACACCCGTCAGTGGCCTGAGGCATGTGCCGGCGCCGATCGCCAAACCCGACGTCCCTGTTAACACGGGAGGCCTTCCAGTGGGGCAGAATATATGTGAAGAGTGCGAACGCCTCATTACGTAAGTCGAACGAAAAGTTCGACACGGTTGCAAATGTTTTCGGCCTATATTCCGGCTCTGATATCACCTGCATACATGCCATATTTAGATATTAAAGGCGTTTTTTCCAATCTTCATTCCCGTATCGATAGGTAGGATACCTACCCAATCTAACAACCCAAGTTGGCGAATTGACTAATCAAAAGCTCCCCTTGCATGGAATATTAGTTGTTATCCTATGTGTAGTTGTAGTAGTAATTAATTGAATATTGGGGCTACCAGCAGAGCCGCCACAAACATTTTACTCGCGTGCAAGCGTGACGCGCGCCGGAGCACCGGCCGCTCATCGGTCACTTCATTCGCATTCGCGCACTCAAAGTGCGCCCCCACCTCACTTACCAAAGCCACAAAGCCGTCGAGTGCAATCATTGTCACGGGTGGACCAAAATCCAGACCGCCTCGCCCCGGAGCCGCCCCACCGCCCTAGCATCCCGGTGGGCTGTCATCAGGTCATGCCTGACGGTCGGATAGCTCTCGGAGTGCCAGCTGTTCCTCAACCCTCGAACCATCAGCCCGCGGTCAGCGACACGCCTTATTGCTCCGAGTGTGACAGCCATATTGTGTAAGATACGCCCGAAATGCCTGACTTTGCAACCGTGTCGATATGTGTCAATGTGGTAGAGTAGTTAACACGCTCAAAGACTAAAACGTCTCTCAGCACTTGGAGTGTTGCCGTCTTTGTGCTCATTACAATTTTAATGACGGCGATCTCTTTGTGTATTCTAAACAAAGATATCGCCGCCTCAACACAATTTATATATGTTTTTATATTATCACAATGTGTAGTTATTCGTGCTACGTTATTCGTTCATGATCACAAATAACTCATTGTTCACCGTAATATATTCAGCAGACATGTACCTATTACAAGGTATTTGGCATGTTGTCAGCGTCAACGCATAGGCATACTGTATGTACATTTAACTTGCCTTGTAGACTGGTGCACGAGTACAAACACGTATGTCATTCGTACCTCAGTATACATAAGAGGAAACAGAATAATTTATTTATATCAAATTAACTGTCAATCCACACACACACTGGTTAAAGGTCTTTAACCAGTGTGTTTGTGTTACCAGTGATGACTTACGGCGCGGAAATGTGGTCTCTCACCATCGGCCTCATCTTAAAGCTCAGGGTCGCTCAGCGAGCTATGGAAAGGGCTATGCTCGAAGTTTATCTACGTGATCGAATCAGAAATGAGGATATCCGTAGACGAACTAAAGTAACCTACATAGCCCGCCGAATTAGCAAGCTAAAGTAGCAATGGGCATGCCACATTGAACGTAGAGCAGATGGCGGATGGTGCCGAAAAGTGTTAGAGTTGAGACCACGGACCGGCAAGCGCAGCGTAGGACGTCCATCCACAAGGTGGACAGACGACCTTATAAAGGTCGGCGGATGATGCTAGAATCAGGTCGCCTTCGACAGGTATGCATGAAGGTCCAAAGGGGAGGCCTATGTCTAGCAGTAGACGTCCTATGGCTGAAATGATGATCCTTAACTTATAATGATATATTGGTACATACATTGTTCGCATAAAACATTTAGGATAAATCTAGTTTGCCATAATCAATGTTCAATTACGTAAAATTTAAAAAAACCATCACAATCTACAGTTTTATTCAAATTGAGCTTCATTTTCCCTTCAACAGTGGCGTATTCGTTCGCATAAAGGACAAGAACTTGCACGTGGAGTGCTTCAAATGCTCGACTTGCGGATCATCGCTAAAGAACCAGGGATATTACAACCTGAACGGCAAACTTTACTGCGACATTCACGCTAAGCTCGTGGCTCGCCAAAACCCACCGGCGACTAATTTGGAGCCAGTTACTGTACCACCGTGAGTTACATTACCTTTATTATCATGATCATACGATTTTAAACATTTTAAATTGCATAATCAATAAATTACATCTTATCTTTTGGTTACAATTTATATGTATTTTAGAATAATGATTGTATATTTCACAGTGGTGGTCGTATCCCGACGAATTCTTACACAACTCCGTTGCCTCCTCTCTCAACTAGCAACTACACCAACGGATCTTCGTCATTATTTAGCGTAAGTTGGGTTATATATTTATGTTTTGCTATAGTTTCCAAGCCTGTTTCAAGGCCAAGACATTTGAATGGTTTGTAGACTGATATTTAAATAGATGTTTAATTATAGATCATTCTTTATGAACAATGTCCGGTTACTATTTTTGATCATTATATTAGAATATCTACTACTATTAATAATGATCTGCGCTAGAATAGTGACATATCTTTGGCAACGATAGTGGAAAATGTAGCCTTGATAGCGACTTATAAAATGTTATATGATTGATCTATCAGGTAGTTATTGTGCGACCGTTCAGTGGTAAACTTGAAATTGAAATGGCAATGTTTTATGTAAAAAACCTTTTTATAATTAATATGTGATGTGAAAATTTAATTCATATTGTTTTGTTCTGAAGTTGAAATAAACGAAATACTCATTTTAATGTATATTTGGAAATGTTGTTTTTCAGAGTAGCTTGTATATTTAATATTTCAATACACAATATACATCAAACGTGTCGCAAACATAAGATTAAGCAAGTATTGAGAGCATACATTTTTTAATTTATAATTAATTCGGTCTCTGGAAGGGCTTGACAGTGGCCGGGCGATCGTACTTATACTTTCGCACCCATTGGAGAGCCATGCTGAAGCATATGTGAACGCACTAATTAGGCCGGCTTGTCCGAAGTGATACCACGGGCTCACAGAATACTCAGCGTGAAATGATAGTTGTAATTGAAACGGTGCTTCTACTGTGTTTCGCTGAGTGAGTGAGGATATCGGTGGCCTTAAAATGCAGCTTAAGCAATACAAACAACGAGCGGACTATGGCGCGGTTGTACAGACGTGGGTGGTGGTATTCTCTTACCATATAGGAGACCTACCTGCTCCATTGTCCGTTATACCATAAAAATTAGCCTTTATTATATTGCAGCCATCAAGCAACCTGTCGGGCCCTAAGCCCTTCGGATCTTCAATTGGATCGGCGTATTCACCGTCGCTGTCTCCACGGTCTGCGCCGATGTCGCCCGCGCGGCCAGTCGCAGCGCCTGCGCATATCCCCTCGCCGGCCGCTCCGCTCTCCGCTCCCTTTGCACCGAGTAAGAGAGTCACGTTTGCTATATAAATACTTCATAAATTAAAGGTAGACGTGGAATCAATGTAAGCGACGCATCAGAATCCTTGAAGTAGGAAACTGTTGTTAACACTTATTGCCTTAAAGATCCATCTTATCCTTAGTTTTTTTTTATTGTATCTATCTAGTAAACTGGTGGAGCTGCTTCGAACGCTCTACTAATACATGTTTAGTTTCATAAAATTAAAGCCAAATTGATACAAGCTCGCATTTACGTATTAAGTTTGTATAAATATGTTTGTGTTCATTATCTATAGGCACAAGTGGTGGTTTTAAATTCTAACCAGGTCTTCTCACCAAATTAAAATTTAATTTATAATTTAAAGGTAAATTAAAATTTAATTTAAAAAGGCAAATTAAGTTAGTGTATAATGATAGCATCTAAAAGGTTTTAGGTTGATTGCTTATTTTTTATAAATTACTCGACAAATTGTTTGCAGAATATGTAATGTTTATCTACTTTATATTATGTATAGCCGTTCGTGTATGACACAGGGGGCTATTATGATAACCAAATAAGTACTATTTCGTATTACCTACATAATGTTCCCCATGGTCTTACAATCGCTGTTATATGAAATTCATACATACTACGCCTGTGGCAGCCTATTTGTAAGCAATTAAAATAACAGTTAAATACATCAGATATAATGAGCTTAAATTTATTTTCGACAGAGGCACCTGTTTCAGTTTTTAAAGGTAAAATATACATATGAAGGAAATAAATCACAGTACAGCTTTATTCACCTATATGCAGATTTGTAAATTGGAATGCGCTACGCTGTTGATTAAGGCAGTAACATACAAATGATATTAATTCTTCTATTTTCATATATTTTATTAAGTTAATTAATATTTTTTTACTATTTTTATCCCTCCCCACATTTCTAACGTTTGTCTCCGATAACACGCTAACAGCCAAAAACGTTAAAAGCATTGTGTGGCCCCCACCAAACCCTCCAGAAGACGAAACACCTTTGAAAACTTCTTCAGAGAGTGCTCTTAACAATCCCACGGAATCATCCTTTTCAACTGGAACTGTATTAAGGAAAGCTACTGAGTCTAATGTAAAGAAAGATCAAATTGTATCAGGTGACCAATTTATTTCAACTTCACAAGAAACTGCATTTTCTTCTTCCGTCTCATTTTCATCCGCTTCGATGTCTACCGCTACAGCAGCATCGTCATTTTCCAAATCATCCGTCCAAAGTGAAAAGTCGCAGATAGAAAAAGAATTTTCTTCGTGTACTGTTCAATCATTTTCGGAGCAAGCTTCATCTGAAGGTCAATCCTACATGGCGTATCAAACTCAAGCACCTGGATTTCAAACCATTGACATCAATGAAATCAAACACATGGAAAAATCGATGCATGATACGAAAGAGTTCAGTTCAAATGTGAAATCAACTGTGAAACCATTCCCATCAAGCATGGATAACGCAGAAATTCATTCCAGAAGTTCATATTGTCATGAGACTGAACCTCAGAGTTTACTAAACAAAGGATGCTATAATTTAAACAATACTGAATCTCAATACACTTCAAATGATTTTGGTAACAACACAACACGTACAAAACTCCAGACATCTAGTCCAAAAAGTCAAGGTAAGGGTTTACAATCCTTAAGTTCATCACAAAAAGAAACATCTCAAACTCTTGAAGCTTCTAGAACAGGTCAAGTAAAATCTTCTACACCGACCAATAAAAAATCTAAATTAATCCCCAAAACCCCTGAAAAAAAATCAGATGTGTCTCCTATGTTGGAGGCTTTAACCACCATTCCTGATAGACCATTCACGCCAGTAAGTAACGTATGCGGAATCGACAGCAGTTTTTTTAAAGGTTTTGCACCGACTCCTTCTCCAGCACTACTTGCAGTAAATATTAACGAAACGAAGGACTTGCAAGAGCAGCAGTCTTGTAATTCAAGCAATATAAATATATCTCAAAATTTGCAGTCAACCGCACCAGTTTCCGCTTTTCGGGCAGTTGGTAATTATTCTCAACAGTTAAAGGATTTTACAACTATAAATAGTAGCATAAACACTCAATCTGTCTCCTCCAATACACAAACTGCTACAACAACTTCTTTTTCTAACAAAGATACAACATACACGACTCAAAGCTTTTTTGAACAAGTAGACCAAAATAAATCTTCAATCTCAACCACAGTCTCATCAAACTTATCCATTCTTCCACCGGGTGACACACAACTAAGACAAGGTGATCTTTTGAAAAAGTCTGATTTTAAACAAATTGATCTTCTTAACAAAGTAAATGCATTCAACGTTTCACAAGAAACATTTATTCCTGTAGTAAATCCCGCAAGTGCCCAAGTATCTACGTCTCAAGTAACCAATTATCCTAAAATTGTAGCCCCTGCGCCTCTGCGCCCCTTATCCAAAGACAAAGATATAATGACGCCTATTCGAGATTCGCCCAAATCATCCAAGAGTATGACAAATTCTATTTCTATGGCTTCTCAACCTGTTTCAGATGAACAGATGAATACTGTAAGAACATCACCACCTCGAAGTCGCCCTTCGACCCCGAGTCTTATAAATAAACCTGCGCCTATAATACCTCACTATCAAATGAATCTAGTAACAATGGAACATATTGCTCCAGAAAGTTATACATATCAGCCGTCTGGAGGAGAAGGAACCCGTACACCTACTCCTAAATCATGGTCTCGAACACCGGCACAAGGGCCATCATTTAAAGCTCAAGCACCCCGAATTAAAGATTCTCTCCAATGTAACTTCACTCAAAGTCAAACCTTTTCACACCAATTGCCCTCTACTTTCCAAAAAGACGTTTATTCAGCTCCGTCGCAACCAAGCTTTTACGATAACAGACCTCCGATAGTAAAAGAAGAAAATCAATCAAACTTTGAAAGTCAGTCTGAGAATTACAAAAAAGGCGATATGTCTTTTAAGCAGGACAGTATGATGAATCAGAATTACGGACAAAGACAGATGGAATCTCAGGATGTTGCAGAGTATGGTAACACCACAATACAGACGACTAGAAAAACGTTTGAAGAATACGAAAGCTCTCAATCCGCTAAAATGATAGAAATAAAAAAAGGTGGTTTTGCGTCTTCTGATTCATATCAACCCATAGAAGCTTTTGATCGACCACCTGCTATTAACTATAAGCAAACTTTACTTTCACCTGCCATGAGTTTTTCACCTTCTGTACAAAATTTTTCTTCTAACGTTACTAATGAAAATGTGGATACCACTAGACAAACTCATACGAGTACGTTTGAAATGAGTCCTTCAATTTCTGGTGCTAACCGTGGTCCAGTGTGTGATCCTACCCCATCAACAGGTTCCAGTGTAGGGGCTGCCGCTCGTGGTAAAACTTTTGGCGTGTCTTCGGCCCCGAAACGGGGGAGGGGGGTTTTGAACAAAGCTGTGCTACCAGGATCTCGCGTTCCTCTTTGCGGTTCATGCAACGGCAACATTAGGTGACAGGAATGTTCAATGCGTGTGCAGCTATTAATCCGTGATATGCATGTATACATTAGAAATTAATGATTAATCTCTCTAGATAAAGATATCGATTTATTAGTAATAAGTGAATGCGATTTGAGACTGCTTATGACTACTTTCCTTGTATTATACTTTAATTTATAATACTAGTAAACTAGATAAAAATGTATATAATGTAAGGAAAGTTTTCCAGCAAGTTTTTTAACAAGCTTTTATGTTGTGTGTTTATTTAGATGTTTTGTTTTTCTAACAGCTAATGAAACACAAAATGCAGCGAGTTCTCACAAAATGGAATTTAAAAGTCCAGCTGAAGAGCGATTAATAAGAAAAATGGCTAAAATGGCATTAAATGGTTATGAAATTGGCATACAAAGGAAAATAAAACCAGCTGATCACATACAATCTATGGCCGATAGAATTCAAGATACAATAGTAACAAAACATCCTCTTAATAATACAGAAAATATGCCCTCTGGTGAAAATAGTCGCGATAACACACTAACACGCCCATCGAAGAAACTGTCAGGATTACGGGAAACCAATACATTTCAAAACAATCTCACTCCAAAATTTGGAAGTAATAATGATGAAGCTCCCGTTCCTCCACCACTTCCCACGACTCCAATCCCAATATTTAATAACTACAATACAATAAATAATGCTTTGATAATCGATGATACCCCTCTCCAATCATGTAAAACTTTGAAACATGCAGAGAAAGTAAAAAATTCTAATGGGTATTCTAGTTCCGAAGAAAATAAACAGAATATAATTGAAAGTAACTTCAATAACTCTCTTACACCAAAGACCAGCTTCAACAAATCATACATACAAGAGAGCACACCCAATTTTGACAGCAACAAGGGTGATATAAAACTAAATAATGTGTATTCTAATACAATGTCTAAAAGAAAGCTGTTCGAACGAAGTGACGCCATTAATGATACATGCCCAACTTTAGATTACGGTACAAAAATAAAAAGCTCCGACACTACTAAAAGTGTACCAGAAAAAAATTCCTTACATAATTCTGTTTCTAATAAACACCACGTTAACGGACGGGATTTTAAAGGCCAAGAAATAATAGACGATATTCGTATAACTCCTAATAGTTTACATGACAATACACTTTATACGTATTCATCTCCTAAAATTGAAAATAGCCATAGCCTTAAAAATAACCACGAAATAAATGGTCACGATCATTTAAATGACAATGTCAATAACGACACCGAAGAGGTGGTTGTAAAACGACGTGAAAAGAAAAACATGAAAAAAGATGACGGTAGGAGAGATTCTCATATCATCGCGAGACCCTTGAGCACAATGACTTCAGTGGATGTCTCTGATGGACAATACATATGTCATGTATGCGACAAAGTTATAACTCGGTATGTATTTAAGCAGACTTTATACACAACAACTACCTAGACAGTTAAAATTAATCAAAACATTGTTATATTTTGGTAAGATATTGATACGAAATATAGGTAATACAATTAAATTAAGTATAATTAAAGCTAATTAATGAATCTGCGTATTCATTCTATGGTTCAACTTAATTCCATTAAGAGCGCTTTATTGGATTGATTTTAGATTTCTAAAAGAAACTAGAAATCAGTAATTGTAAGGAAATTCATTTTTAAATCTAATTTGAGTTTTGGATGTGCAAAGCATGGTTTTTAAGCATGAGTTTGATGTATTAATATCTACTAAAAAATAAATAGGGACTACTAAAAATTTTGATTTTTAAATACAACCCAAGCTTCAAACTTTAAAAAAAACGATCATTCTATATGAAGTTATCTAAAAAATTATAAAAAATCTTTAATAGAAACTGTTTTACAACAATTGCGTAGCATTTAATTACATGTTTTTAAATAACACCAAACATCCACAGAGGCCCGTTCATAACGGCATTGGGTCGTATCTGGTGTCCTGAGCACTTCATCTGCGTTAACGCAACTTGCCGCCGCCCCTTACAGGATATTGGATTCGTCGAAGAAAATGGACAACTATACTGCGAGTACTGTTTCGAACAATACATCGCTCCGGCTTGCGACAAATGCCACGCTAAGATTAAAGGGGTAAAATAATCCATGTTATTTTATAAACCGACTATCAATTCGACGAGTATTTTTTTCTATTATCATAAATGATAATATGATTTTATTACCTTGAATACAATTAATATTAATATTAATTAATACAATTGAATACACGGTACCTTTGTTTATTTAGTCCTAAAATAATTTCTAAATTCCATTATTATCGCCTTTCAGGATTGTCTCAATGCTATTGGCAAACATTTCCATCCTGAATGTTTCGCCTGCGTGTACTGCGGGCACTTATTTGGAAACAATCCATTCTTCCTAGAAGATGGTTTACCCTACTGTGAGGCAGGCAAGTAGCTTAATTTAAGTACAGCGTTAAAGTGGCAAACGCAATGAGGCTCAATAAATCTATATTTATAACTAAACACAGATAAAAGGTTTTCATTTTAATAAAATCACGAAAATTTTTTATTACTGTTGGCATATTTATATAGGAAGGTACCTATTTATTCGAAGCCATCTTTAAGAAGCCAATAATAGTTCAGAGCCATGAAAAGATTACAATATACTATATATAATAAAATAATAATTTGAAGTATCATCACAGAAAAATAACAGTTGAATCTACAAATTAACCACTAATTATATATTTTGTATAGTAATATTATTGATTAATAAGATATTAATTCTAGATTGGAATGAGTTATTCACAACGAAATGTTTTGCCTGCGGTTTTCCTGTGGAGGCCGGCGACAGGTGGGTGGAGGCGCTCAACAATAACTACCACAGTCAGTGCTTCAACTGCACGGTGCGTATGATGAGAGCGATACACAACACAATAGACTATCCAAATATTCAATTTATTAACGACAGTCCCGGGACAAAGGTGTGAAACATCGAAGCTATTGAAACGCCAACTCGATATAGGTTTATGATAAAGAAATACATTCTATTAAAATTTCTCACAGAATACTCAGCGTGAAAACGGTACTTGTACTGTGTTTCGTATAGTGAGTGAGGATGTCGGAGGCCCTTAACAATGCCGCTTGAGCGGCGCGGTTGTCTATGGGGGGCGGTGTTCTCTTACCATATAGGAGACCGAGCTGCTCCATTGTCCGCTATAAAATGATAAAAAAATAAAAACCTTTCTTTCTTTTCTAAAAGTATTACATTATGTGGATGCTCTGAACTTATGTGTATTGGTAATATATATAGTACAAAAATATCTGAATTCGGCTGTCATGTTAAAATGCAAGGTTATTTTTAAATGAATCCTATTTTTAGGCATTTTTTAATATTTTACATTCACAAATATTTTATTACCAAAATCGGATATAGCAAATATCTACTATGGTATTGTTTGGTGTAATTACTAATTACCCAATGTTTCACATACGTACATAGAATAGTCAAGACATCACACACAATCCCCGTTTGTGATACAGTGAATGTTTTGTGTACGCGACATGTTAACATTGTGTTAATCATATAATAAGACACAGTTTCCACAAATAAGGCATTCAAACACAAACCTCGTCATACGCTGCCATTCAGTGCTATGTCCCCAGGAACTAATCGTGTGTATAGTACCTATATCCTTTAAGCATAATCGGAAGCTGCTTAAAATTTTCATGGAAAATGAGAAACGATTCATCTCCATAAATTTTCTGCTGCGGGTCATGCTTTTATACGACGGAACATGGTCTAAGCCCAGATATTAACAACAGCAGTTTGTGAAAATCTCCACACCTTCCAAACTCTAAAGCCAATCGAAGGTTTTTACTTGTAGCGTAGATATCCTTACTATTTATTCGTGTTTTGCCTGGGATTGCTAATGTATGTAAATAATGTGTACGTTTTTGGTTTGTGATAGTATCTACAATGTTTTGGCCATTATATGTATTGTACTTAGTATAATTATGTATAAAGCATTTTGTTGTTATGTATTGTATTATACTGAACACATTATATATCTTCATGTAGTGCTTGGTTTTAATTATAGTCTTTTTTGTTAAAGGTGTGCAAAAAGAATCTCGAGGGACAGAGCTTCTTCGCAAAGGGAGGACGACCTTTCTGTAAGATTCACGCCCGCTAAAAGCCCACCAAAAATTGTATACAACTCCGACACTGTTTATTCTACCGTCACGTTTCGCCCAGTTTCTCCGTCTGCATCAGAGACTTCTCCTTCTGGTCCACCACAGAGGACCAGAAAATTGGAAACACCTCTCCACTTCGATGGAGGGCTGTTTTCCGATATTAGGAGCACTGATGGCAAGTTGCTTAGCAAAGTTACTGTAGATCACGTACAAAGCTCTACTAGACACGACGTCACAAATTCCCCAAATGTGTCCGAAAGCTATGGGCTCGATGAAAACAAAGCTTTTGTGGATGATATTATTAAGACAGAAACAATAACAAACGAAGAAGTCATCAAGGTCAAGTTCACACCAATTCCGCTGGAAGTAGACGCGCTCATTACACCGTTTCCGGTGAAAAGATCTATTACTCCTGTCACTTACATCAGAGATAACTTCGATGATCTTACAAGTTATAAAATCGTGAACTCTTTATGTAAGGATAGTTTACTGAAACCGGAAGGCAAAATTATTGAGAGGTCCGGAAGCCCGAAAATTGTACGTGAACGCAGTCCATTAGCTAATATAATGATATCGGAAAAGTTGATGAAAATTGACAATTACTTACAAGAAAGTTTGAATAGACGTTCTGAAGCTAAAGAAATAATTACATGTAACGTAATTAAATTGGAGTCGAAAGCAGAGGAGGACGTTATTAAAGATACAAAGACTCAAGACGATATCCCGTTTAATCAACATCTATGCGAAACCTATGTTCGTGAATATGAGATAAAAGATGTAAATTTAAACCAAAGTCCTCAAGTTTACAAAATGCATAAAAACAGTGTCGAGAAAATGAAATCTGGAGTATTAAATACTATATATAATCTGCCAATGCATTATCACGCGGCAATCTTATGTTGTTTACTAATTGTATATAATCTTATATATCAATACATAAAACATAATTGCTATGGTAAAGCAAATTGTGCCACGTTGTAGATAAATGCCTTTCTTTGAGTTAACAAAAAAAAGAATTATACTAGTCAAAAAAAAATGATTATTAAAATCAATGAAACATTTCTGATCGAATTACGTATATGTACATTATACTAGTATTTTTGATTAATAATTGACTATAGTTATAACTAATTCAAATTGGGGAACACACAGTATAAAGGAATTAATGTATACATATTATGTTGAAATTTATTTCTCACCCAAGATTGCACACAACAAAGTTGGTGCATTCCTCGATTTAATAATTCTTCAATCAACCATTAACAATTTAATGCTTATAGTGTATTAAATTCCGCTCGCAATATTGTGATAAATGTTTTCATCTAATTTTATTAAGGCTTTGTACACAGCTTACGGAATGTTTTATAATCAACTAACATAACAGGATCCTATATTAATTTCGACAAAATAATGGTGCACCATTTTAAGGTTTTTATTTGATTTATTTATACCTGATGAAAGTAGGTGTATCTTATTATGGTAATTAAATTACAATGTTAATACGAAAAATGTTAAATTAATTTGTTTTCAATATTTTAGCATAAAATACATATAAACTTAGTATTAAAGCTTAAATTTTTTATAATGTGAGCTTCAATAAAGTATTTTATTAAAAACTTTTGTTTGATTCATTTTGGTGGACTCAATATAAATGAATCATGGATACAAATTGAAAATGTATAAAGATAATATAGACATCTAAAGAAACTTTATTAGGCTACTAAATAATATACATATTTACATTGTTTTTTTACTTTAAAATTTTTATAATTATTGCTTAAATAATAAATTTCTAAAACAAATCTAAAGGTGATGACTGTTGCGATTCTTCTTTAAAGAAAAATTTATATACTCTGAAACAAACAAAAAATAACTATCAACTCTTAATAAATTACAAAGTAAATTTACTTGTTTCTAATTGAACACCGTATGTTATGGAAATTAAATGTTATAGAATATTATTAGTTTAATTGATTATTAATTTCAACCATTTTTCAGGTATAGTTACTTGACAATGATAGTAAAAGATAGAAAAAAACTATCCAAACATAAACTACTATAAAAATTTACAATTACCAACTATGTCTATTATTATTAGTATATTAGTTTGGTGAAAAAGTTACTTCACGTTTTATATAAAAAAGAATAATTTTTTTATAAAGTTTTTTTTGCATTTGACGAAAGTAAATAGGTGCCATTTTGTTGGAAATTTTTTTGCCATGTTATAGCTAGGGGTGTGATCGGAATGCTATACAAATGTTGGAACATCTGATCAAAAACTAGTGATTTTGGCAGTCCTCATGTTATGTTAACCTGACACTGCCCAAGAAATTCTTCAGAAACTGAAACAGGTAAAAATTTGAAGGTGCAAGATCAGGACTAGAGAGCTGATGCATTAACACCGCCCAGCCAAACTCTAGTTATTTCTGTATGGCTAAAGATGTATAGCGTTATCATGGTTCTTCTGTTGAATTCTGGCCGCTTTGTCTCAAATTTTTTCTTTAATACCATCAGTTGTATAGTTCAGAATCAATGGTCTTGCCATAACAGCTCATAATGTGCTTTTAATCCCACCATACACACAGCATAAACTAATTTCAAGTTAACATGTATTTCGGTAGTCTGTGAAACCTGATGTACATGCTTCACTTTTCATCACCAGTTATTAGTGTCTTTCCAAATGTTTCAGTTTCATTATGTTGTTATAGAGAAAAACAAATGAGTACACGGTTCATTTGGTTTCTTCCAGTGAGCTCATGAGGCACCCAATAATAGTAACTACTACTATACTCCGATCTTGATCCACTTCTTCAAATATGTCATCAGTTTAGTCAGAAACAGGGCAACCAGAGCAACTTGCATCTTTGATACCAATATTTCCTGTCAGAAAATGCTTAAAAAAAAATTGTGCTACTCTCACACGTACGACATCACAAATTTTATTTGACTTGCATTGCATTTTTACCTTTTCATTTTAAAATTTTGAAATGTAACTATTTATCAATTTGATTAACTCATTTTAACAATAATAAAAATGAAAATTATACATTTTCCTAATTTTAATTAGAAATTGTCTTAAAATCATTAATGATACAAAAACCAGCCAGATTCAAATGGTATAGAGCAGCATAAAATTTTTATTACAAATTCATACTTACTATTTGCAAAAAGACTTTTTCCTCAACCTAATATAAGTTTTTACATAACATTTTTTTAGCTTATAATGCAAAATGATTCCAATGAAGACTTTAATATAGCTTAGTCTTTTTACAGAAAAATCATTTCAAAGCAATCCTATTAACTCTAAATAACATTACGTAAATACTCTTTGTTAGACCAGAAATATTCAATAAACCTGATATTATTAAACATAAATTACCTTTTCCATTCAATACCCATTCCAATAAAGCTAAATGTCAGAAATCCATGCCACCAGAATGTAAATCTGGATACGGGTTCTTTTTTATGACCAAAATTCTTGTGTGTACGTGTATCCAAGCGGTACACTTCTCTAAATTTACGTAACTTTTGTATGTAACACATTTTTGACTGGATTAGCATTTTCTGTAAATTTATTATATCAAAATAAAATATAAAACTGGTATCCTTTCTTTCACAATTAGACGACAACTATCAAAAATTTGTGACACTTGAGTGGACATTTGAGAAGATTTTTATAAAGATTACTTTGACTTTGACTTGACTTTGTAAAGATACTTTTTATTGACTATCGCTGTCGGCATAAAACCTCTACAGCTTCACGCGGACTTTTGGCTCGCCGAGAGATCGATTTAGCCGCGACTAGCCCAAGGGCGTCTCCTGCGAGACACGAACCTCGGCTTGGGCCGTCGCGGCGACGTTGGCCTTCGGAAGCTCACCGGAGTGCTCTACGCGACAAATGTCGGGCCTCGCCCCTGCTTTCGGCGAGGGCGGTTGATAGATTACATGCTTAATTTCATAATTAAATACTAGTAAATACACCAAAAAGGCTATATACGTCTATTATAAGATAGACACATCATAAATATAAAAAAACACAGCAGTAATATTATGTTAGACGATACAGTGTAACTGCATACAGTTCGACAGAATAAACATAGCAACAAATAGATAATAATAATAGACTGTTCCAAATTAAATATCTTTGTATCTGTCAAGGAGGAGGTGTGGAGCCTGCGCCCTATTACGGCGGTCGTACCACAGTCCACAGGGCAGCATCCTATTACCCATCTTGTACAAATTCATGACTATCGAGGTTCCCTGCGTCGAGGGATACACCGTGGCACTTTACGCAAAAAGACCCATTACCAAAAGCTGGGCGGCGACCAGAGCCAATGCAGATGCTCCAACGCATAGTCAAAGCACCGCGCTACATGAAGAACGTCACCATTCAGAGGAACCTGCGAATGAAGAGCGTTGACGAGTTTATCCCCTGACTCGCATCGAGGATATTCAAGAGGACGGATGCCTCCCGATTCTCGCATCTCCACCACATCGCGTCGTGGCACTTTAGGCCACCAGACCAGATTCAGTTTCTGTACGACCTTATTCAGATGGAAACCTGCAATTTGACATCGTGGCAGCGCTATCGCCCTTTTGCTCCCAGACTTGACGATCTTACTACTATAATACTGCTGCCTTATAACAGCACTCCTAGGCTGCAACCACATACGACGACTAGACGCTGGGACTTTCCCAAATTATCGGGGAGTTTCACCTGGTGGGTTATGACCGCGAGTTGCACCCAGCCATACCCCACCGTCGCCACAACACCTGTTTTATTGTTGCTGTTTTGTCGTTTTGTTGTTGAGCATTGTACTTTTGTTTTGTTTTAATATGATTTACATGTGATAGAAATAAATAGAAGAGGTAGTATTTAAAAAGGGTATTTTGGAATTTCAATCATAATAATATAATTCATTTTATCAATTGTACTAAACTGAACATCATTTTAAAAATCTGCTTTAGACAGTCAATTCACGTTTCACCAGTATTTCAATTTTATTTAAAATTATTTTTATAATACATACGTTTTAAATTACTTACATAATCTTGAGAAAAAGGAAACAAATTATTTGAATGATTAAAATAACTGAAATAATTATTACTAGTTCAAAGGTGACAATGAATATTATTTAATAATATTTATAATTGGTATTATGTTTATTCTCGCTCTATCGTCGAATGTCGTGTCGTATTTTATTATCTAAGCTGAGTTATGCACATGGTAACACAGGTTACAATTTTATCGCTGCCTGGTAAATGGCAATTCTTTTTTATTCATCCATCAAGCGGTGAGGAGGTTGCGTTGCCTAGCCGGTGGTCTTTCTTTGATTAATAACGTAAGAATACATTGATTATTCTTCTAACATGAATGTATCGGACGGGATAAAGGCCGAAGTGTTTGGAATAGTTTACGACTTTCTATTATCGACTCATAAACCATTGGCGCAAAGATTTCAAGTTTATACCAAAGCGGTAAGTTAACCACATTTTTGTTCACCACGTGTGAATTTTTTTTGACCACGCGGTATTTATTAACTGTATTTAATGTTACAACAATTAGTAAGTTATAATACAAGTTAAGTACCGCATGCCTATTTGTGCTGTTATATTTGTTTTATTGCATATACATACGTAGGTGAGCAGTCCGTCAACTATGGACAACGTGAACAAATACTTTGCTGTACTTAGATATTATCTCTTACGAATAACGAATTTATATTAGTGTTAATTTTTTATTTCTTTTTAGAAATCTACTCCAGGATATCCATCGCTGATAGATATAATAACTGAATATAAAGTATTTAAACAAATTGATGAGGCAATACAACTACGAAACAAAAAGCAAGCTGAAAGGTAAATGTTATTTATTACTATATAGCATACTATACTGTGTTAACTATCGTTTTTTTTCTTAAATATTTTGTTTTTGGAGTAAGTTCCAGTCATTTCATGCTCTTTTTGTTTTTAGCTTCAGTTTAATGTCTGACAAAATTTAGTTATACTCTTAATATATAGTGTGTGAATTAGTATGCTACGTATTTATTGTCCATTGTCACCAGAATATTTTTAATTATATACACTCAACAATATAAATATTATATAATAAACATTCTGTAGTAGTAGTTTGTGTAATGTATAATTAGTGTGTCCATGATATTAATATCATACAATAAATAAAATATGTCCACTGAGCCAAATTTATAATTATCCTCAATTTCTGAAGTAAAAGCAAATTCTCTCATTTTGTATAGAATTTAAAATTGAAGAGTGAAGATCAAATAATTAATATATACAAAAACATAATTTACTTTCTAAATTAATAAATTTTTGTAGTTTAATATTTCAACTCAGCTTCTAAAAAATATATTGTCACAATTTTACAGTTCTGATGATTCTAGTGATGAAGATACTCAAAAAAAAGCTTCACAAGTGAATGGAAAAACTCCATCAAAGGTATGATATCAATCTATAATATCGCCAAAAGCATTGTACGATTTGGTTAAAATACACTTGCTTCTTGTTGATATTCGTGATTTTTGTTTGGCGTTAATCCTGTTTGCTCTGAATGCTGTGCAAACAATAACTTAATAAAAATGTAATAAAAGTAATACTATTAATGTTTTATAATAAAGTTAACAAACCAAATCTAAAAATAACGCAAAAAGCACATAAAAAATACCGAAATTCCAAAAAACAATATAATAATGTGATAAACTTGAAGAGAATTGAAGTTATTGTTACAATAATATAACAATCCTAACCTAACCTAAAAATATTGCAGTAAGCACATAACCTAGAATATCCTCTCTTAAAGGTACACAGAATTCTCTAATAGCAACTAGATAATGCTTTAACTTATCCTAAAAATATATTAACTAATATATATACAGTGTAAACTCTATATAAGACACTGAAGGGACTGCATTTTATAGCGTTTTAAAGAGTTGTCGTTAAATGGAGAGAAGAAAAATCAGTGTATAGAAGACAAGCTAAACCAACTAAAGCCAATTGATTTCGACGCTTTAGGGAGCTTGTCGTTAAATCGAGGGACGTCACATGGAGTTTACACTGTATATATAAATTTGGCGATTTTATGGGGCACCCTAAAGGAGTGTTCCGCAAAGTGTGTACATTGGTCGTTAATAGGTGTGCCTCGAAAAATAATAAACATTTGTAAAGTAATAAGGTTAAGGAAATACTCTTCTTCGTGTGAGTACAGGAGCGAGAGACTTTGTTTTATCTTTTTGGTACTTAATGTTGATTGATAATTACATACGATGATTTTTTGTTTGTAGGGTATCTTTAAAAAAATTACCTTTTCCTATATATATATCTCGCACTCAAGAAGTTTGCAGAGCACTGCCCTTAAGCATAGTCTAACCTATAAGTTTTGAAAAGTATTATGGAACCAATATTAAAATGATGTAAAATTAAATTTGATTCAATATGATATATCTCAACGTATATCGTCACTACCTCTGATTTCTTTTGTATTATAATCAATTTACTTTCTGGTGAGGGTTTTTCTTAACAGATCACACTAAATTTCAGCCACCTTCAGGTGCTCAAAAAAAGAAAGAAGATTCCTCTGATGATTCTGATAGTAGTGAGGATAATGCAACACAACAACCAAAAAAACAGCCAGTTAAGCCACAGGTGAAATCTACACCAAAACCCGTAAAAAAACAAGATTCCTCTGATGATTCTGATAGCGAAGATAATGCAAAACAACAACAAAAAAAACAGCCAGTTAAGCCACAGGTGAAATCTACACCAAAACCCGACAAAAAACAAGATTCCTCTGATGATTCTGATAGTGAAGATAATGCAAAACAACAACAAAAAAAACAGCCTGTTAAGCCACAGGTGAATTCTACACCAAAACCTGTAAAAAAACAGGAATCCTCAGATGACAGTTCAGATTCAGAAGATCAGAAAGTCAAATTACAGGCTAAGAAGACTCCAGCAAAATCAAAAGCAAACTCAAAGGCAAAAGAATCTTCAGACAGTGATGAAAGTAGTGAAGAAGAAAAACCTAAACAAGCACAGAAACCTGTTCCTAAGCCAAAATCAGCTAAAGATACACCACCTAAAGCTGCCTCAATTAAAGGTACACCTAAAGCTGCCTCAATTAAAGGTACACCTAAAGCTCCTGCTAAACAGTCCTCTTCAGACGATAGTGACAGTGAGGAGGAAAAGCCAAAGCCTCAAAAACCCACTACAAATGTGACAGCTACACCTGCCAAAAGTCAGCAATCATCTTCTGATGACAGTGATGACTCTGAAGATGATAAACAGAAAGCTGTTCAAAAACAGACTCCAAAAATTAAACAAACTCCTGCCAAAGCAGTTGCTAAAAAGGAATCGTCTGATGACAGTGATAGTACCGAGGATGAAAAACCAACAGTAAAACCTGTAGCTAAATCTGTTGCCACCCCAGCAAAACCACCAGCAAAAGAATCCTCAGATGACAGTGATGAAAGCAGTGATGAGGATGAACAAAAAAACAAAAAACCAGCACCAAAACCAACACCAGCTAAGAAACCACAAAAGTCATCCTCATCTGATGATAGCAGTGATGAAGAGGAACAAAAACCAGTTCCCAAACAGGCTAAAGCAGCATCTAAACCTAAAGCTAAACCCAAAGATTCATCATCTGAGAGTGAAGATGAAAAAGTTACAAAAACACCACTCAAAACCAAGAAGGAATCGTCTGATGATAGTGATGATGATAAACCCAAGAATGCTAAAATCCTAAAGCTCTCACCTACTCCAGCCAAATCTCTTAACACAACAGCTGAGAAAGAGGATTCTGATAGTTCTTCAGATGACAGTGACGAAGCTCCATCTGCGACTAAAATAGTTAAAAAAGTAAGTCACGTAATTAAAATAAAAATCACTTATTTTAGATACGACGTGGTGGTTTCGCAACAGAATAATTTATAAGTTGTTTAATTTGTTCACAGCAACCAGAAAACAATCAAGGTGGTAAGAAGAGAAAAGCATCTGAATTGGAGGACTCGACGCCGGCTAAAAAGCCATATAATAACTTTGTAAAGGTATGTTTAAAGATTTCTAATAGTTTGAGAATATTTAAAAAATATCTTCTTTACTTCATTTTTTCTGTTCCTTCAACTCTTTGGTTTTTCAAATTATATAAAATTACACTCAAAGATGCACTTTCTCTCATGAATGACCTATATAACCATTACACCTGCCTATTCTCATTATACTACTGCAAATAATTATAAACCATAACCATATTTTATATGTATTGTTTTTTTGTTAAAGTATTTGAAAAATATATAAATAATATAATAATTTTAGGGAACAAATGTGGTGTCTACACCAAATGATTCAGAAAAGGTCACTAATAAATCAGTTCCGTTTAGGAGAGTTATGTCGGAGAAAGTTGAAGTGGACCCTAGACTTAAGGACAATTCATTTGATGCAAAGGTAAATGCCCTAAAATTTAAAAAAGCCAAGATAACTCTATGTATTTGTTCTTCTTTGTAAGAAAGATGATTTAAAAATTGATGGCTATATTATTTTGGGCATTTACTTAGATTTTATAATACATAGGGTTGTCTTGGTTTTAACATATTTTCTCTCTATCAGGAGGGTGAAAACGATGAAGATGAAACTGATGGGAAATCAAATGAATGGGGAGGTTACAGGGGACGAGGTGGATTTAATGACAGGGGAGGACGGGGTGGATTTAATGACAGGGGAGGACGGGGTGGATTTAATGACCGTGGTGGAAGAGGTGGTCGCGGTGGTTTTGACCGAGGTGGAAGAGGTGGCCGTGGCGGTTTTGACCGAGGTGGAAGAGGTGGTCGTGGTGGTTTTGACCGAGGTGGAAGAGGTGGTCGTGGAGGTTATGACCGAGGTGGAAAAGGTGGTCGTGGTGGTTTTGACCGAGGTGAAGGCAGAGGAGGGAACAGGGGATGGGGCGGTAGAGGAGGTCGCGGCGATAGGCACTCGTGGGGTGGCGATGGGGGTGGTAACAAAAACTTCAATGATAGAAAGAGTTTTGATGGCGGTGAAAATAAGCAAAATAAAAAAATAGTTTTTGATAATTAGGTAAGCATTCTCTATTAAAAGATTTTTTTAAAAGTTGTACACTTCTAAATTCCTCCAGATAAATCTACTGGATTGTATACAGAAATATATAGGATTATTGTATTCGCCCTTTTCTTATATATGTAACATATACGTAGTAGTTTTTTCTTTAAATTTAATCTCATGTATTGAAGCATTAACATTATTAAATTTGTTATAGAGAGGTGCGCGTGGTTCATGGGGTGAGCGTGCAAACCAAGACTTAAAACATACACGTGGCAAGTCTTTCAAACATGAAAAAACTAAAAAGAAAAGAGGTTCATATCGAGGTGGCGTCATCGATATGGGTGTGCATTCTATCAAATTCGAAGATTAATTACATAGATAATAAAACTCATTTGTATTTGCCAGTGCTTTTCTATAATAGTTTAGGTATTATTACCTAATTAATTGACATTCATGTGTTGTACCATTTAATACTATATGATAACAGTAATTATAATTTCCAAGTTGGAAATAAATCATAATTGTAAATATTTTATAGAAAGTAAGCTGCGTGTTTATTGTATATACTTAGACTTAAATGTTATTTTACTCGTCTAATTCAAATATTGTTTCGATAAGGACCACCTTTTGAGACATAAAGGAAAATGTTTTTATTTTAATAAAGAATATAAGTATGCAAGTGTTTTTTTTTTCATCAGAACAAAATATTAAAATGTAATAGAAAATGGTTCAATACATGCTGTGGCATCAGTGACCTATGGTTGCTTATGATTTTTTTATTTCTGTTTTTTAATACTACTTAGTACTAGCATGGATGAAGAGAGTCGAACAGCAACCTAAGCCACTCATGCGTCACAGTGCCGATTTCACTCTTCGTCTAATTACCAAACAAACGGTGACCCAGGGATGGATTACACGATCCGGATGATCCTATCACTAAGCTGATAGTTTCCCGAGCGGATAATAACCAATTCACATGGTAGGGTTCTGTGTGGGGACCGCCATAACAACCGTCTCTGTTGGATATGGAGGCGAGGGCCTAGCTACGTCGCCAGACTAACCCCGGTGAGCTTCCGACTGGCAGCTCAGGTGGCCCAAGCCGACGGTCGTGTCTCGCAGGAGGAGCCATTGCGCTAGTCGCAGCTAAAAATCAAATTCACGGTGAGCCTATAGCTAGACACTATAAAAAATCGTCCCTATAGATGACAGTGGGAACGGATACTAAAGGAATGGCATCACAGTAATTTTACGTCGCAATATGCAGTGGTCGTAGTGCATATTGGAATACAATTTTGTTAGAAGTTGTAAGTTCTATATGCGAAAAGAATCCCTCAATCTAATATGGTTAATATTCTGTTGTGAAGAACTATTTACTAATATGCTGTGGTATATACTGTCCCTTTATTTTAAAACGTCAACCACAGAATAAAAAAATCAAATGTGAATATAATTTCTTGATACATCTTTATATGTTTAATAGGTACCTATAACGTACCTCTTGTACGAGTATTTGATTCGTTGTGTAAACATTGTAATAAAACATAAGGCGTAAAGTATTTAAAATCCTATAAAATGAAAAAAATATTGTTTTATTATTACTTAATACTTATGTTTAGTTGTTGGTTATAAAACGACCGTCATGTTACTTACAATTTGCTTTGTCGATATTGTGTTATTAAATTGAAATATTCGTTCAAAGTGAGATAGTGTGTATTAGTGTTTGCCATTATGCCTGTACACCAAATAAACGTGAAAAATTCAAATGAAATTGAAAGTTGGGAATGGGGTGGCGGATGTGGCAAAGAGACTATACGCACAGGCTCTGGAAGCAGTCACACGTCTTGCAGTAACTCTAGTGGTGATATTTGCAGAATTTGCCACTGCGAAAGCGAAATACATAACCCACTCTTGGCACCTTGTTATTGTTCTGGTAATATTTTCTGATAATTTATATATAGATGGTTCAATAATAAACCATATCTTTAAAATATTATTACTTTCAAAAAATATATTTATAGATAGAATAAAGTAGTTTGAATAAACATATTGAACAATGTTTTATATATGTAGAATTAATAAAAAACCAGAATTTTCTGTTCTTTAAAATACTGAAAAACAATAATTTTTATTTCAATTGGTGTAATTTGTAATTTTATAAAGAATTATTTGATGCAGCTGTAAAAGTATGTTTTTGAGATCTCAATGCTAAGTACTTAATCTTTTATTGTTAGAAGTATAGCAGTTATGTGATCCTAGTTTGAAACCTAAATAATTATTTAAACAATATAATATTATGTTGATTTAATTAATGTGTTTATAAATGCATTGTATGCAGATATACTTAGTTAGTAGATATACTTAGTATATAGTATATGGTTCTTAGAAGGGTAGTAATAGATATGGCATGAAAATAATATGTTATTTTGGTATTTTGCTTGCTGGAAATGATTTAGCCTTTTTATTAAATTTATTTTTACAGGTAGTCTAAAATATGTACACCAGAGTTGTTTACAACAGTGGTTAAATGCTTCAGAAACAAGATCATGTGAACTGTGCAAATTCAACTTCATAATGCACACTAAGATTAAACCATTTAATGAGGTAAAATTATTTATATACCAACTTCTATCATTTTTAACTCTAGTTCATAACAATCAGTTTATCTGTTTCAATAGTTAAATATATTTCTAAATCTTATAGCTCAATAAATTCAGACAATCAATTGAAATAAAATTGCCTCAGGGTGCTCAAACACATAATTTTATCTAATATTAAAATGTGTAGTTATGTTATAGTTTATTTTTAAATAAGTATTTATCAGATATTTTTAATAATATAGTAAATAAAACTCTAATCCCCAAGTGTAGCAAGACATGATCTAAAAAAAGACAATTCTTTCTCCTGCTTATATTTTATATTATTAGCTAACATAAGTGAAGACGTAAATAAGATTAAATAAAAAAAATTGTTACAAAACTATTGTGTCAATAAATCAGGTAATAGTATATGTGTATGTATACTTGAAACATTGATTGATGAAGAAAATAATTAATAATTAAAAAATTAATATATGTACAGCATTTATTATTTGTAGGTGAATAATATAGCATATGTAAATAGTTTACATTTTCATATTCTTTATGTTTGTAGTTACATATAAATAATTAAATATATATTAAAGTTGAGTAAATTTGGGAGACACAATATATTAATTATTTCAAAATGCAGGTTTAAGAAATATGAAATTTGCTGAAGTAACAGTAATTATTACAATAATAATAATTCATGTGATACTTAAAGGCAAAAGCTAAGGCGATTTTTTTTTAGTTCAATAAAAAGAAACAATTAACTTTCTAAATTTAAAAGTAATTCATTTTTCAGTTGGTTGAAATTATGTTGGTTTTAGTGGCGTCTTTTGGAAATGTCGGGCGTGGAGAGGCGGCGCCTTTGTTGCGCTGTCTTGTTCCACTGCGTGGCCGCACTTTGCGTCATGTGGTCACTGTTCGTACTTATAGAGCGAGCGGTCGAGGAGGTCAACAAGGGACAGATCGGTAATTCAAACTTTATAAGGGCATGAGACTCGTACTCTTTATTCTTTATATAGCCATAATTATTTAAAGCGACGGTAGTTTGCTTTTTATTGTATAGTGGATAACGGAGCAGGTGGGTCTATTATATGGTAAGAGGACACCGCCGCTCATGATCAATCACGCCACAGTCCGCACATTGGTTATGTTGCCGGCTTTTTACGCTGCTCAAGCGGCACTTTTAAGGGCCTCTGATATCCTCACTCACTCTGGGAAACACAGTACAAGTACCGTTTTACGCTGAGTATTCTGCGAGCCCGTGGTATCACTTCGGACGAGCCGGCCCAATGTTTCAGCATGGCTCTCCCACAGGTGCGACAGTATTACACTCGGCCGGTCACTGTCAAGCCCTTCTAGAGACCGAATAAATTTTAAATTAAATTATAATTTTCCGGACCGGGATTCGAACCCGATACTTCTCGCTTCATGATACAATTTTTAAAACCATTAAGCTACGAGGCTATCAATAATAATTAATCAATTTTAATCTTGCTTATATCGAATCAAAATAATATAAAATGTAACTCAATATCGTATACTATATAAATTTAATAGGTAATTATGGCTTACTGTTCTAATATATAAAAAATTTCGAGTAACGTCAATTTGTTAACAGTGAAATTATCATCATTGTCCGTACACAAACCGATCGATAAATGAATGCTATCTCAGATAAGGTAACAATAAAAATAATATATTTTGAACTGAAGAGAATGATAAATAATAATATTGAGATACAATATTAAGTTTTATTAGGATTGTTCTTCAACTATTATTATGAGAAATTATTATGCCGTAACTATGTATATACTAGATGTTCTTTAGTTTTCGATTTTCAAACACAATTAATAATATGTTTTTTTACATTTATTTAATAGGTTTCCAATTTAAATTCTAAAAATTTTCAATTTCATTGGATATTTCATGATCATTCATTCTTGGATATTTGTACAATGTTTTCGATTTACGTAATTTTAATATGGCGTGCAACCCCTATTAGTATGAAGTCGCAGAAATTATTCCAAAATAGAGTAATAATGTCAACATCAAGCCATTTTCTACCTATCTTTTGGACTTCTGTGACTCAATTCGATGACAATTTTGCCAATTTCAGTATAATGATATTTTCACGATACAGCATCGAGCAAGAATGTAAACAGGTTAAAGGGAGACACAAATTACTCGTATAATAATGAACCGACATTTTAACGAAAGACAAACACAATATTATAAGTAAAATGTTTAATTTATGAGTAAAAAAAGAATGAATATATTTAAAAAATGTAATGAGTCGGTTTGGTGTGTTTTCAGCGTGGCCCTTCTGGACGAAGCTGGTCGTTGTTGCGGTGGGTTTCACGGGCGGGGCCGTGTTCATGTACATACAATGTCGCCAGTACTTACATTTGTGCAATCGCTGGCGAGCTCACAATAGGTAAGTGACTTGTCTATCGCCTCTGTGGTCAAGTGTCAAAGTGGCCAAGCGGAAAAATAACAAAAATCTTGAAGCATAAATGCGTGTTCAAAATTGAAAATAGATGTTATATTCTACTTCTATGAGCTTCGATTAGAAGAAAAGACAAACCATACTTTTCCTTAGATGCATTTTCATCTATCATAGGCTCAGCTAAAAACACAATGAAAAGCCTATATTTGTTTTTGTAGAATTTGTATTATTGTTTAGATTTCTTGATTTACTAACTATGGTTCGTTATGGTTAATAAGTTTAAAATTTTTATGATTGCAAACCTAATTAGCGTTGAAATCAGAGGTATCTTAGTGGTAATCATAATCAATGCGTATAAACCTTGGAATTATAAATATTACAAGAGAAAATTCACGTCCTTCACACACGGTATTGGAGAAATGATTATCCTTCGCACGAACAATAAGTAGCTTTTATATTTATGATGTAATAGTAGTCTACAAACATGGAGATGGTTGTGCGAATTTTTTCATGTGTAAGAATAATTGAGACGATATTTACACATAGCGTGAAGCTGAGGTCATTACGTATACTTGAATCTTTATGGCCAAGGTTGGCTGACGTCAGTTGTTATCAAAACTAACAGTCTGACTCGGTTTCACACCATAACAACTAACTTTTTTATGCTATAGAGGGTAACGGAGCTGGCGGGTCTCAGTTATGGTAAGAGATAACCGCCGCTCATAGTCAACCGCGCTGCATTCCGCGCATTGGTTATATTGCCGGCTTTTAAAATAATTTCAAGAGCTTTCGATAAACTCACTTTAATGAAACACAGTTCAAGTATTGGTTCACTAAAAACTTTAGTTCAAAGATTTTAAGCAATCCCGACCTTAAACTTAGTTGAAATACAAATTATCTAAAAATCACGAGCTCATAAAATACCATCGTGTAACAGTACTTATATTGTGTTTTGCTGAGTGAATGAGGCTATCGGAGTCCATTGAAATTATACCTCTTCTTCGGTGTGAAACGCCGGCAACACAACTAAAGAGCGGATTGTGGCACGGTGATCTCATACCACCTGCTCCTTTGCCCGCTATACCATAAAAAAATTGTATATACAAGATTGAAAAATATTCAGTCCCTTATCACTTGGACTGTATTATAACGAAGTTAGTTTTATAATTTCTATATAAATGTAAATTTTTACTTTTCCGTTAAGTCCTCTAATTCGTGTTGCTTTAATTACTCGTGACGTAACGCGCCAGCCGAAATTCTAATTCTGAACTCAGTAGGTGTTACACATTCTTAATCATTCTATATCCTAACATCGCTCTGTTAATGGTATGATGCTAGGCACTGACAGTACACAGTTTTTTGTGTAATGACTAACGTTGTTGGCATAAGGCCTCCACAGCTTTTCACGGACTTTTGGGGCGAGAGGTAGGCTCGCCGAGAAATGGTTTGAGCCGCGACTCCTGCAAGACACAAACCTTGGCTTTAACACCGTTCGGAACAGCCGCTCTACGAATAAATACGGTGTTATAAAATTGAAGCTAAAATATATATACATTATATACGTCGTAGTCACGAAAAAATTATTAAGAATATATGAATTTAGATTCCTTTTACATTTTTTAATTAAAATTATTATCTTAATTTATAATTTTAACATGATAAAGACACAAATCTTATGAGCTTAACGAATGGATTTAAATGTTATGTTATTTAAATTTTTATGATAATCCTTATTTTTGTGTTTTATAATATTATTATTACATCAAGTCAAGTATTTCGATGTATTTGTGATACAGCTGGCTTAGCCAAGGTTTATTTATCAACTGAGATCAGTTTGTTTACAATAAATATCCTGCCAACGAAATATCTTGCGTGAATTTAAGATAGAGTCTTGCGAAAATATAGAACGGTAAAGTGCTATAAATGTCTAGAAGCCGGTGACGTTGTCCTCATCGTCAAGGTGACTGCACCATTACAACGATACGGCCAATGAATCTTAATGCATTGTTTTTATTAAATTTTACCAAATATTACGATTTCCAAGCGCTTGCCGCTTTTGATATATATTGGTGGTTGCTGGAGGATATTCCAGACTGAGTAGGAATGATTTTACCCGTGCGAGAGCCATGCTACAGCATATGCTGACGCATTAATTAGGCTGGCTCGTCCGAAATGATACGGATTCATAGAATACTCAGCGTGAAACGGTATCTACTTGTATTAAGTTTCTCTGAGTTAAGATATCGGAGGCGTTTGAAATTATACCGCTTAAGCGGTGTAAAAAGCCGGCAACACAACCAAAGCACGGACTGTGATACGGTGATTTCTTACTATAGACCAGACCCGCCTGCTCTGTTGTCCGTTATACCGTAAAAAAAGAATTATTTCAACATTTTGTTGTCAGACTTATTCAGCATATAAGTCAAACAAACGCGAAACTAAGACCATTTCAAGGCCAGACTGGATTAATATTTAGATTTCAATATATTACTACATTAAATATACTTTCTTTACTCAGCCTTTTTTAATTTATATTGCGTATGTTCTTTTATATTGTATGCCTGGAAGCGGTGTAGCTGGTTCTCCTATATGGTAAGAGATCACCGCCGCTCATAGTCAACCGTGCCACAATCCGCGCCTTGGTTTATATTGTCGGCTTTTTACTCTACATAAGCGTTTTAATTTCACGGGCCGTCTATACAGATGTTCATAATTGTTTAATTGAGCAAGCGTAATCTCCGGTTTCAGAGTTTAAATTAGGACGAAGATAAAATTCTAATAAACATTTTAGCCGTTCTTAAATTCATGAAAAATGTACGTGTTATTTAATCGTTTGATGTAATCAAAACAAACTTTATTGTGTGAAATGGATTTATTTTGAATTGTCGTGTTTGTAGTACGTGATAAAATCTCTTGCGTCACCGATCGATCGTGATAGGACTTAATACATTTAGGACATCAGTGAAATCATTTGAAACGACTATATTGCGATATAACCAGCAAATAGTAGGAAGCCTAAAAAGGTGCTTTCATAGTTTCTAGTGAATGTACTCAACAGTTTAACACTTGTTTGCCACTTCAATTATATTTACACCATTTAATTTTGATGGAAGCTTGGTTGTGATGAACTTGTGTGACTGAACTGTAAGTGAACTGGTTTTAATCATGATTGAATTCTATATAGTCGTAACTTGCGGTCGAAAGAGTTATATGAGAATTACGTTTTTTGCTACCATACTAACACCCATCTACATATATTATAAAATAGTAATATTATTCTGATGTAAAAAAATTTAACGTCTTCAAAATGACATAGTTTATTTTTCCTTTGTTTGCTAATTGAGTTGTAAATTGAATTTATAATTATTCATTTCCGTTCCAAATGTAAGAAAAAATATGACGTCTTAGATATATTTGAATTAAACAGTAAAGTACGCTCATAATAATCGGTTACACTTAATTTTTCGATAACTTCATTTTGTTTGGAAGGTTAACTATGTTTTCGTATTACGACGCTTCTCATTATACTTTTGGATATGTGATCAATTTCGCTAATCTTCTATGCCTTAAGACAAGTTTGTCAGTTTACAATCTTGGTAAATAATTTACAAAAGTATTCTGGCTATTTATTGTACCTATAGGCTGAAAATTCTATTTTATAATTCAACATAGTTTTGTCTTCGAGGGTAAATATATATTTTTTCATCGCTTTCACCTCGGTGTTTGTCGTTCCACAACTGCGCGTTTTTTGAGGCATTTTGTGCCGCGCACCACCTGTCTGTGGAATCCGCTGCCAGCGGGAGTTTCCAAACCAATACGACTTGGCAACCTTTACGAAAAAGAGCGTACATATTCCTTATAAGTCGGCAACGCACCCGCAGCTCTGCAAGGACTGGTGGTGCTATGGGCGGAGAGCCGCTTGCCCTAGGTTAGTCTCCTGCTAGTTTGCCATCTTTCATAAAAAAATACCGTTTATTCAAAGACGCATAAAGACAGCGTTATCACCTTCGTTTTTTTTAACTTTCAGAATATTGCTTATACAAAATGCACCGGAAAAGGTACCGATTAGTTCTTCGCCTCCACTGCGTAAGAAGCGCGAGAGAAGTGCGCGAGGCCAAGTGGTGGCAAACATTGAGGCCTTGCCCCCGCCGGCCGTGTACCACGAGGAAGACGAAAGCGGAGGCTTCGAGACGTACCGTGGCAACCCTCATCGGCGTCTTTCAGCACTCAACGAAGATCGCCTAAGGTAATCCATCTCTTAACCTGGTAAATGTGTACGATCCCCCATAATACAATGCTGTTAGCCTCCCTCGAGGAAATAACCAAATGAAACAGTAGGGATCTGTGTATGATTCGTACTAATTATATGCCGCGCACCACCACTCTGTAGAATCAGGTGAATTCAGAGGTATTTTCAAAGCATGAGCATAGTTTGCCACTGTTTCCATAAAAAAAACACCATCCGCAAGAAGCAAGGGCCGGCATCGGTTTATGTCACCAATTTGGTGGTATCCCGTCTAGCTCTTCAGACTGACTTCTGCCACGTGGCGGCTCATGCCGAAGTCCGAGTCTCACAGACGCCTTTGCGTTAGTTGCGAAAATCACTAAGTTGAGCTATAAAAGCAGCTCAGGCCAACAGCGAGAAACCATATTAAAGGTATACGATCCAGCTAAACAAACGTGAATTTCTTTGACCGACATCAATGTTAGAGATTTTGAGAAACTCTTCTATTTTTGTCATACAAATAAACTGCAATATTTCCTTATTTATAAACCTAAAGGTGTATTACGGACTTGGATTTTAAAAATAAGGATAGTCTATTTATACTATTTTATAATTTATCCCCAATATTATTTATCCTTATTCGCTAATATTAGACTCTTAGTCATTCTCAAGAAATAACATTATTTATATTATTCATGCTTTTTTGTTAATAAGCCAACTAAAATAAATTTTAAAATAATAAAATTGCAAATTATAATTTGTCCATAAGCCAACCAGAAACTAATTTGGTATTACTTCTCTATGATTTTGATAATTATATTTCTATGATTAAGATTACTTTATATTTCTAGTTCGGAGAACCCACGCTTGAGGGCTGAGCCAGAGGAAACCCGACGTTACTCGGACACTCGGCTCTCTCACCCCGTCACGGTAGCCGTTGAAGAAATCGCCACCAAGTCACCTGCTGAGGTAAATATAGAAAATATTACGTAACACTACATAAATATAAATTAATTGCTTTTGGTCGTCTAACTTAATCGCAAATTGTTATACCAATTTCGTTAATTATAATCTTATATTTCTGAAAGATCGAGGAAGGTTTAAATGTTTTAGAAATATAAATAATACACTAAATATCTAAATAAATCTAAAGACAATATCAATTCAAATAGAGAAAAATGTGTGAAACATAATTCTCTATTCTATAAATCCTTCAGGGGTTATTAATGTGAAATCCATACCATCTTATACGGACGATGTGACGAATTTCCATTTTCCATGTTATTTATTAACTTTTCTGTAATTTACTTCTATTCATTCGTTTTGTTCAATTGGTGATTAGATTTTATACAAATGTATGTCACCGACATGGGTGGTTCACCGGGTCATCTAATATTAAATAAAATATATCACATCACTTGCTATATTATGTCCCGTTATGTATAAAATATAATTTATGGTAAAGAGAATTTTATCAACGGATCAGTTTTTTTTAAATTTAATGATATAGCTTTGTCCTTAGAGTTTCACTTAAATCGCTGAACCATCTTTAAGAGTGTGTATAATCATGTAGTCTTATATTACCTAGTTCTTTGTGCATTGTGATTTTTTATAATTTACGGTTAACTGTAGCAGCCACTATGACATTATTATCATTAGTGACGCATTATAATTTCCAGTCAATTTCCTGTTTAATTAATTTGGTATTAAGTTTTTATTTGTATCAGACTTTGGTATAATTTAAAATATTATTTCATTTCTATAAAAACAAACTATAGCCTAATTCATCGATTCATTACTATGAAGTGTAGAACTGTAGAGATATTTACTAGCCAATACAAAAAAGAGCGTAGTTATTCCTAAAAGCCGTGGCAGGGGCTGAGTCTAGGTGAGCCTGCTGCCACCGTTTGCCACCGTTTTCATAAAATAACTAAGATTGTGAAAATATCAGATTGCTATTTTTCGATTGATTGTTTGCTTTTTATGAAATAATGGACAACGGAGCAGGTGAGTCTCCTATATGGTAAGAGAAAACCGCCGCCCATGCACAACCGCGCCAGTGTCCGCGCATTGGCGACACTTTTTAGGTCGATATCCTCACTCACTCTGCGAAACACTGTACAAGAGTACCGTTTCACGCTGAGTACTCTGTGAGCCCGTGGTATCACTTCGGATGAGCCAGCCCAATTTGTGCGTCAGCATATGCTTCCGCATAGCTTCCCACGGGTGAATCGATATTTATATTTAGATAGATTGTTTGCTATTAGTTTTTCTATGAAATATACAAGAAGTGCATCTATGCTCCACTTACTGAGATTTGAATGAGCAGGGCGGCGTATATCACATTGCGGTGGACCCGCTCGAAGCGGATATCCGCTCGTTGTTGGCCCTCGAGGCGCGACGTGAAGCGCGCGCCGCCCGCTCCTTGCCAAACTTGCGCGCGAGTCGCGAGTCCCTCCTACACCCCGTCAACCAACCGCCCTCCTGAGGGAACCTGACCCTCTACCTGGACAATAACATCTATTAGCATACAGGTAAGTCAGTGTTTGTGGCCCCGAGGATTACAGTGCTTGTGCCCATCGCCGATCCATTAGGACCTTCATTCATTACGCCAACGCGGCCCGAATCCGGCTGTCTTCGATTGTTCTCTCCGGTTAGAGATAGGTATTTAGTGATTTAAGTAATGCATAAGGCGGCGTATGTATGTAAGTCCCGAGTTCAGTGTTTGATGTTAAGACAATCCTGGGTGTTTTTATTAGGCGTATAATGTATGAATTTTTTATGAATAACCGTGTTAGAATTAATGATAAATCAGTGTCAATCATTTTGAATAGTTGAGGCTCGAATCGTGTACACATTGGATGTTGTGGTTAGCGCTCGAATTTGTGATCTGTAGTAAACTCTATCCATAGATACGGAGAAAGAAATTGATAGTAAGTTTATGTAGTAATACATCATCAAGGTTTTTGCAGTTAAAGCTCACAGTGTAAGCACGTTTTGTGAATTTAATATGGCTTCAAAGCTCATTGGTTGGTGGAGCTATCGCTAAAAATATAAAAAATTGTTTTATTTCAACATAACATAAAGTAACAATAAAATTTAAATTGCCAGATAAGGCGGCGACTAAATGTTTAACCTTAATTAAAGACTTAAAACACGGCCTCAAGCCATATTAAGTATTATATCGCGGTCAAATTGTGCTGTATGTAATTTAAATATTACAAATTACGTAACAACACAATATTTGCCGGGACCTGAAAACCTTCTAAAGATAACCATGAAACTGGAATGGCATTGATGATATGGGCGTAATACACAAGACAATATTATAATAAAAGTTGGTCATTAAGTAAACATTTGTCACTTTGCTCATACATTTATTTTTAAGCTTGCTTCTTATAACAAAATATGTCTTTATCATACAAAAACTGTTTATTTGTACTTTATAATTGATTTATATTATAACACGTTGACTTTTCCTGTAATCTAATGGCCATTTTTATTCACTGTATCTTAATCTAATAATCCTAACAAAAAATAATCTTAATATCTAATAATCCGTAAACAATGGTTGAATACAGTGTTCCGCAAAGTGTGCACCGCGATTGTTAATTGGTGTGTTAATAAAGTTGTCTTAAATACTTATGTTTAATAATAAGTAAGATTAGGTAAAGAAATTTTTCTTGGCGCACATTCGCGTTCAGGCGAGCGCAAGAGTGAGAGATTTCGATTTCATTTTTTGGTAATTTATAAATATTGATTAATAGTTACATAAGATGTTTGTGTAATGCAGAGTGAGACGATCTCTCGAAGGTCGTGGGCAACCGCTGGACCCAGATCGCTCAAGATCGTAACAGGTGGGCGTCTTTGGAGGAGGCCTATGTCCAGCAGTGGACTTGATAGGCTGATGATGATGAAGATGTCTATTAGTTTGTTTGTGGTGTACCTTTAAAATCACTTTTCCTAGATGGACCTTGAACACAAAATGTTTGCGGAACACTGGTTCAGTGAACTGATTATGTTAATGCAAATGGCCATTGGTGTTGTCATGCGATAGCGTCAATTGATACTAGTCTATATATTATGAAATATTTTCTTATTCAATACTCGTCGTTTAAGGGACTTTTCAAAACTATTATTTGATTAAAAATTGTTTAGTATAATCGAAGCTGTCACATTTACTGAGATTTAAGGTTTTAATATTTCTTATTAATAAGTATCGTTTATAAGTGCCATTTTCTACTAAAAACCTGAACCTTCAACCCGGATATTCTATCGCTTTATAGTTGTACCGTGTGTTAGTAAGTGTATAATTAATCAAATTAAAAAGTTTTTTGTGTTCCTATTACTTCGTCTTTTCGACGGGCAACTATAGGCTATCACGCTCTTTAATTTTTAAACTAAAAAAGTAAAGTTACTGTGTACTTTTACTTTGCTAATATAGTTTCTAGGTGAAAAACTCGTAAACTGTGCAGAAAATTGATTGACAAAAACTATTTTTCCTTTCTATTTTAGACATTATTTAAGCTCGTTCAAAAATCATTTTCTTTGATTATAAATATTATTTGTAAGTGAAGGCAAGCTTTTGAAAGTTCACGCGCTTTTTGTTCTTGAATTCTTTCATGTTCCTGTTACGATAGTCCGTCCTCGAACGGTATATTTTCCTGAAAGTTTAATTTGGAAGTTCAACAACAATGTTGTCATTTTATACAAACTTAAATTCGGAGACCTCAATCCGCTGGCGTGGTCCTTGTGGATCTTCTTGTAGACATTAAAAAAATATTTTTGCGTAAAATGTCAGCTAGTTTTGACAAATGCATAGTTAGGTGTTATTAAGTATCATCTAAGCACTAACCGTTTTACTATATAATATGTATCAATTATTTAAAATCTTTTTTCATTGAGACAGTTTTTCAGTTAGTTTAGTCAGTTTAGTGAAATAGTCCACACTGGAATGCGTGAGTAGGTATTATAAAATGGCAATACTATTGAAGCTTACAGAAACCACACTGAATCCTTAGTTTTTTCAGCGCAGGTTTATATACTTTGTCTATTACTCTCTAAAAAAGGTACAAATTAGATTAGTTCAGCGATACTATTTTACTGCAATATAATTATTTCTTATATTACATAGACGGCATATAAAATTATAATTTTCAATCTATATTTTACTTTACTATAAAATCTCAAACCTATTAACGGTAGTCCTGAACTTGGTTTAAGAATCTCAATTATGCTTGTTTCCTTCGCTCTCTTTGATCTTTGTACCAATATTATGATTTCTATATTAAACGTATGGGTGATGTGCTGAGAATGTGTGTGATTACAAATAGCAGCCGACTTTTGCTTGATTCATTTGTATTAAATATATTTGGCATGTAATGTTCATTTGTTTAGTTGTGTCATCACAATGCGTTTTAAAAATCAATTGTAACATATGTCATGAGTTCTATGTTTTTTGTAAATAGCCTAATATCACATCACATATGTATAAAAATGTACTAAAGTTGTATATATTGTATTTTAATATGTTTATCAGTGTAACGTAGTAAATTGATGGGTAAATATAGAAGTGTCATTTAGAATTGCAACTTTGGCATTTTATTTTTGGCCAATTCGAATATACGTTGTGATTGTCAGTGTTCGGTACGCGATAGTGAATGTGCGGTTTGCAGATAAAATCGTAAATGAAACGAACAGAGGTTCGTTATAAAAATTAAAAGAAACCAGCGCATTCGTTTAGTGTGCACGAACCCTTATAAATAGGAAGTGATGATTGTAATACCACTAAAGTTATCTGTAGATAGGAGAGAAATAGATTTGACATTTGGTGCTAAAGTATCAAGGCTCTTTCCGCAACATTGGATTCTATTTTGTCTTATAAAGTGCAATTTTGTATCAGCGTCTAATTCGGCCCAAAAACACGATTTAATATTTTCATAATGCCATAATTTAATATAGTAATTATGTAATCACTACTTAAAACCTATGTATCTGGAGAATATCTATAATACGGTCGATCTCTAATATAAGGCTGAAAATTTTCAAAATTCTAAATTGTATAATTATGTGTATTATAAATGTTTGAAATTTATTTTCATTTTGTGTAAATATCTCTGGTAAATTGTTTATGGTCTTATAAAATGTTGTGTGGTTGTTACTTCTGTAGTGCCTTTATATTTTCGTACTTTGATTCGTCTGATCATCATTGCGCGGATTTATTCATAGACAATGGGCTAAGCAATTTGCTGTACTCGCATCAAAGTTGTCCTTTTTATTTTTTAAAAAAGACGTCTGTCTCTTTTTGGAGACAGTGGGCAATTGCTCAGTCCATTCGCTATGCCCATTGCTTTAATTGTTTCCTTAAAGTTGGCGCCTATGCCTGTGATAGTATCGTAAGCGATTTCTTTTTGCTCAAAATTTGATTTCCCCTTCCGATCTGTACTTATATTTCATGAAAATTGTAAGACTGTATTTTTTGTTATGTAAATTGTTAACTCCAGATTATAAAAAATATAAGTTATTTTGAGATATTTGCTTTTTATTATAACAGTTGGGTATCAATGAAAATAAATGGAATTGAAACACAGGTTAAATAAAAATAAATAATTTATTAAAATATTATTTCGAATCTTATCCTTGTGACCGAAGCTCGGGTCGTCTGACTAGATGTACACTCAACTTTATAACATTACGTAAATATAATTCTGTACAAACAGATTAACACTTACCTACTTAATAAATAAAATATGCCTAATACTCGAGTATTAGAATAATTAATCCACCAAAAATAACATTACACACCGGAGAATAGCCTCCTACATTAATTTGTTAGTCTTTAGTTTCTAAAGATGGCGCCCTGTCACACCAGTCCATGCGTTGCGCTAACCGACTAATAAACTTTAATATAGAACGTGATCACAATTCTGAGAAACTCAACGATTACATTGACAATTGACTTGTTGAAAAGAGTTTCGTCTATGATTTAGAATTCCGTTTCGCCGAGAACGTTGTACATGAGGCGTTTAAATGAGTTCGATTGTTGAATGTGCTCTTCGTGTAATGAGTTTACCTGAAAAAAAGTATACACAGTTTATTCACGAGTATTAAAACTGGAGTCTATTGTGGGAAATTGACACGATAAATTAATCAAAAAAGCTAAAGATTTTTGTTCCATCGAGAAAATATTAACATGCAAAAAGTAAATTAATTTTTACAGGCCAGCAAAACGAAACACATCGTAGTATTAGAAAATATGAAACTAATATAGTTGAATTACTTTCAGGATTAACCATTAAGCAATGACTTACGAAGGTCGCTTGTTTTCCCTTCGTTGCCTCTGTAGATACCTTTGGCGGCACTGGTTTCTATGTAAACAATATTAAATTAGAATACAAATAAAGTTGAATTAATTATTAATATCTTTTTGCAAATAGTTATATGTACTATAATAGTATCTTATGAATATCATTATGTTGCTACGCGGAAAGAAGAATTATATTATTTTGGGTACGACAAGTAAATCTAGCAGAACGCTGAGATATGCCGACGAGTTTATAATGTACCTACAAAGAAACATCTAGTAGGTTTCGGATTTTTACTTGTATTCAAAGATGCATTTTGAGTTGACATTCGAATAGGAACACTGGCTTTATAAATTTACCATAAGTACATCTAATAGTTTATATTAAATTTAGCGTGTAACAACTTTACTGGTTCGCATAGCAGGTTTTTGTGCTATGGAGAAACATCGCTTAAATGTGTTCTTGGACAGCCCTTGAGTTTTTTATTTTAAGGTTTTTTATTTTATTTATTAATTTTTGTCCATGGACAACCGTGCCGCAATCAGCGTTTTGGTTGTGTTGCCTCTTTACGCCGCTTTAATGGTATAGTTATTACTTATACCGATAATTTCTAAAGTGATTACCATATCGGGGATATTAATTAAGGAGCTGTCTTACCTTGTTAGCTGGTGCTGCGAAGACCTTCGTCTGCGGTGTGGGAACTTCCTGCGCGTCGCCCAGCCCTTGCTCCTGAAGCGCGCGGTATGTGTCCGACTTGGCCGGGTCGTAGGGCTTGGAGCTAGCCCACAAGTTAGTATTTAGTCGGTTAGAGGCGCAACAGATTAAGTTAGTCGACTGATGGCAGGAAAGGATATGTAATCCTACATAATAGCGATGCAATCAGAGACAAGTGTGTAATCAATGTTATTTTGATTTTAATCAAAACTTGTGTCCGATTAAATCGCTACAAATACATATATTTAACTAAGTTCGCGTTAAACGCGTGAAATTTTAGTTGGCAACATGTCGACGGGGCCGCCATGCTTGAAGGAGCTTAGACGAGATTATAATAGAACGAGAGTGAAATATAAATAAATAAGCATTAATGCGTCAGTAGAATGGGGCAACGGGGCGTCGACAGTTGTTTCGGCTCGTTTCTAGTAAAACACTTGCCTCTTGACAACGTTAGGGCGCCCGTAACCGTTAGAGCTATTGAAGAAATATCTCGATTATAGTTTCAATTACACTTAGAACTGTTTTCAACAAAAATCGCTCCCTGCTTATTAGAATTGCATTAAAAATATAGTTTCGAATCAAAGATTTTTACGTGTTCAGCTTTTGGGGTGGAATTTTTCTACGTTATTGATGCCTTGTAGTCCTTGGATAAGAAATTTTGTTTAGTCTCAATCTGAAGCCAATATTTCTATCGATATCAAAATATTTTACGTTGCAATAATTTTACGTAGGCGTCCCATAGCCCTTTTTAGCCTCGCATCGTTTGTACGTTAATAATTCCACGAACGAGACCAACAAAATTAGATACAATAATTACGCATAACCTAAACCTAGAGAGTGGCCTAACAATATTAGAATGTCAGGTATTTTCGTTTGGCAAGTAGCCACGCTCTTGAAAATCAGTTCAGAGATGAACGTGACTTAGGTAAGAATCGTCCATAAATTCTGTTTTGACATTGAAAATATCTAAAAACAGACAATTATCTATAATTTATTATTTGAGCCTGACAAATAGGCAATTAATTATTTAATTAATCTTAATAAATGCATATTTAACAGGACTAGTGTTTTACGAAGCTAATTTTCAACTAAAAACTCATAAGTCTAAATATAGACGCTTGTCCAGATTAAACATTTTGTAAAGTCAATAAAAATTAGAAATATAATAAACAATTTAAAAACCCTTTAAATTATTGACTGCTTTTACAACTTTCAAACTATAGATAGAAGATATAATAGTATTAAATGAAGGGGGGAAAAGATACGTCACTTAAGGTATTTGTTAAATACATTGTAAGAATTGCACGTAAACCAAATTTTATAGAGTGAGGTTTATAATGGATAAATAGGCTCTTTTTCCTTCTATACCCGACTTAGCATGAAGCATTTAATATTTCTATGAAGTTTATTTCCATATGTTTGCTTCACCATAGAAATACTTACGGCAATGGCGAAGTTTGTTGTCTGATAGAGTTCGCAATGTTTTGTTCCGAATACAGGTTGATTGGAGAGTTGAATTGTTTGTGCACAACCTACAAAAGATTTCTTTGTTTAGGTTTCCATTTCCTTAGGCCTCTTACGAGAGTCACATATGAATGATCAAAACATTAACATTTCTAAAACCACGCAAATTAAATGAAGTATGAGTGAAATGTATTCATTTATACATTTTATTAGACCAAAATATCAATACCAATATTGCCTTTATGTATTATACATAATTTTAAAAACGAATGCACTATTCTCGTATTGAATCGAATCGATTAAAATATGCAGAAGAATCTTTAAGAAGAACCATGTAAGTCGAATGTTATTTAGAAATGATTTTAAATCCATTTGGTTGAATATGGTAAAAACAGAGCATATTTCTTTGCTATTTGCGAATGATATTAAATGAACGTAGCAAAATAAGATATTCGATATTAACAAAACAAATCTGAATTGTTTCTTTAGAGGTACTAATGAGGTCCTCCGACGGAAATAATAATTGATCTTGAGGATATGAACTCAATACTTCCGAACTGCGCTACGTATATGCGAAATACTATTTAACCACTGAGGCAGTTATACTTAAATGTATTATAAAAATACCACTAGAAAATAGAAGAGTATTACAATTTACATGATTTCCAAAAACTCAAAAATATAAACTAAAAATAGAGTAGATAAATCTTTTTAATGTTATATCAGTGTAAATAACACGGTTAGAGTCTTATTTTGCTACTGTTTTAGAGATCCGATGTTTTAGTTCTGAATCATGCGCGATCATTAATTAGCAAACAGCCACTATCAACCTTATTGGCATCTTCACCCACTACTCGCTGCAACACCGATTCTGCCACCTGAGTTTTCCAAAAACCATATAACTATACAATTTAGTCTTAGCCAATAATGATTTTATAGCATAATTTCTATTCTATCTTCATATATCGGTCATATAAGACGGGTTCAAAGTTAATTTTTAAACATTTCGTCTTATTAAACTTAGTTGATGAATCAATTTGGTTTTTTTTTGTCTGTAATGGATAAATTGAGATTTTTAGAGTATAAATTTGATCACTCACTCGTCTTTGTGTACAATTTAATAAAATTTGAAGAATATCTTGTTTTCAATCTCAAACAATCAATCATATTACGTTCAATTCCCAAAAACTATTTCTTTTTATTTATAGTGTAGCAGACAACGGAGCAGGTGGGTCACTTATATTGTAAGAGAACACCGCCGCCCATGAACAACCGCGCCACAGTCGGCGCATTGGTTGTGTTGCCGCCTTTTTACGCCGCTTAAGCTGCACTTTTACGGGCCTCCGATATACTCACTCACTCTGCGAAACACAGTACAAGTACCGTTTCACGCTTAGTATTCTGTGAGCCCGTGGTATCACTTCGGACGAGCCGGCCCAATTGATGCGTATATGCTTCAGCATGGCTCTCCCACGGGTGAATTTTTAATCAAAATTGTTATTGTAGTTATATGTTGTATGTTATGTTGTTTGTGCGTTCTCATAAGCCAAAGCTCAAACTTTACATGTGTGCGTGTGGTGCTTATATGTGCGTGCATGATAGTCCACGAATGATTTTAAAAGAATATTTTCTTCACTATTGCAACAGGTTTACGCTGCCAGATCACTTATAAAATATGTGTCACTCGTGGATCGAGGAGTTGAAAGTGAATTATAACTGGAATAAATGGCTTTCGCTCTCAATTTCGTAGAACATTTCATTTTAAATAACATTTTTGGCAGCTCGTTTAAAAATACCTTGATTTAGCGATCTCCTCATTAAATGGATCGAAATTCTTGCTTTGCAGTCTTATTGCAATGCAAACATGTAATTTTTTATGTTTCTTAAGTTCTTCCATTGACAAAGTTCCCAAAAAAATGTAATCGAGTTAGGCTACTCAAGAGCTTCTAAAAGTTCTTAGTTAACGTTGAAAAAAATGAATGCAAAGTATTTGTTCATTTTCAGAAATGTTAAGAGTACAATTTGATGAAAACTATCCCATGTATCCGAATAGTGTTAGGAGTTTTGATTTCTAACCTTCTGTTTCATGACTGTATCACGGTAATCGTGGTGTGGAGGTGCTCTCATGGCAGGATTGGGATGGTGTCGCAGGTAACTCTCTGTTGGACCTGGCTCACGGCGGACCTTCGCGCCTGGCAGCACCAGGGGAGTCGTGCGGTATGGCTGAAATTTATTTATATAAGTAAAGTATACATTCAATTAATTTTCAAATTAAAAGCACCTTCGTAGAATCGTAGAAAACTAAAAAGAAAACTTAATAAATGACCGGCGTTTTGGAAATTTGGACTAAGTGTGTAGGTACAAAAGTTGTTTGGTGCAGAGACGCATAATTTTTTTTTATGGTATAGCAGACTATGGAGCAGGCATGGTCACCGCAGAATAGGTCGCCGCCACCCATGGACAATCACGTTACAATCCGTGTTTTGTCTTGTCGGCTTTTTACGCCACTTTAACACTACAGTTTCAAGGCCGTCCGATATCGTCATTCGTCAGCGAACTAGTACAAATACTATTTCACGCTGGTATTCTTTGGGGACGTGGTATCACTTGGGACGACTCAGCGCAATTAGTGCGTCAATATATACTTCAAAAAAATTTAAGTGAACAAATGATTTTGAATTGTTACACTCATTTAAATTCACCTGAATTAAAGAGTTTGATACTGTTAAATTAAGTTTTAAACAAAGTTTCGTAATTGGAAAAACATAGCTACAATAAACTTGAAAGAACGAAAAATACATTGTAAATTTTCTTCGAAATCATTTGAACCAGCTGATGTCTGCTGTTTGCTCCATAGTACGTGTTAACGCAAACACATTTAAACTAATAAAGAATTGGTTAAAAATTTATTTATATAATGTTAATATGTTTGTTTTCATCATATATTTGGGTAATATACCGATGAAGCTGCTATTGTAATAAATTTTATTTAGTTTCAAACGAGTGAAGCAAAAGAAGTTAACAGTTTAACGGATTTAATTTAAGATTGCGAATTGTGCCAATGCGAACTAAATTCGACAGTTATTTCCGTTCATTGAAATTACAAAACACTGACGCATGGTTTACTTTTGCTGCTCCATAAAATTAAATGTTCATATTTTCTTAACACCGCCTTGGCGCCGTTACGTTTGCGATAGGATTTTTTATTAGCTGTATATTCGTTTTTCTCGTAGTTGTGGTTACTGGCCCCGAGGGATCTGTGCTGTGAGCTTGTCCGGACCTGTCGGCACTTAAAGCGAAGGAAGATGGAGCGCGTCCTGTGAAAACAGGGCGGCGATTGAGTTGGACTTAGTATAGCCCAAAGAAAAGAGTCAATAACGGAACTCGGCCCGTTAAAAATCCAACTTTGGTGATCGGACAAGGAGGTGTATACAACGTGGTATGGACGTTGGTCTATATTTGTTTTTTTATAACTTGCAATACTGAATAATAGACCGGTCTTCATAATACATATACTATGTATATAAAAAAATCCATTAGATTATAGATTACAGCACTGTATGATCGTGATCTGTCAAAATTATCATCCTAATTTGACAGTGTATGTGACAAAAGTCATGGATATTCAAAGCATACTTTGCAAACGCGAAACGAAAAGTACCTACGGTCTATCCCATGTTTCTCTATGAAGTGTTATTTAAATTAAATTTATGTTATTTTTATTAAGGCCAATAGCTTTTTAGGTGCGTGTGAGTTATTCGCACTCTGCTCGATTAAGGTTAATGGAAACACATCGCTACATTTCATAAGACTACAAATATACAATGACATTGAATCAGAAATAAACATGGCCGGCATTTGTGTATAATAAATTTACTGAATATTATTTTGTATGTATTAGAGGAAATTTTTGCCACATTATTAGATTTTAAATGAGATCCACATAAAATGTATGTTGTGTGCATATTTTTAAATATTTATGGCGTCTCATTATGTAAATGAAAACGGTATAAAAGTATTTAGAGAAAAAACATAAGTTTCAATATGTTTCATTTGTCTCTGTTGAATAAATACTTTTTAAATGACTGGGCAGTTTACATGATCAAAATTGATCTTAGCTACAGTTAATAAAAGTCCATTAATCCATTTCTAATATATTTCTGTTAATAAAATTTTTCTGAACGATTTTATTACAATGATTGATTTAATCAAGTGATTGCAGTCGATCTAATTAAAATTGTATCTAATAAATGCCATAAGAATTATAAATAATTTTTATTATATTTTTTTATATCGTTTTCCTCTATAAATTATGCCTAATTTAAGGTTATATATAAATGAGTTTATACTAAAATATTTTTAAAATAATGTTTTTATATTAATATATGTTTCAGATGCGTTAATACGCAATATACACTTGTGAAACGTGGAATGAGTGACGCATTATTACATCACATAATGTAACATAACACGCATTTCGAGTACGCCAAAATTAGTTTGCGCTTCAACGTTCGAGATAACGAATTTTCTCACGATTTCCACACCAAGTAGGTGCACTGGCTATTTAAGATTGATCATTAAATATTTGCCTTAACAAGTGCCAAATATTAAAAAAAACGCCGCTACATCAATCGCTTATAAAAGAAGATCATACGCAAAACAGATTTTAATAATTTTCTTTTCAATCAAGTAGGTAGGTACCTAATCACCAACCAATGCTTACGTTACTTATTTTTTATCCAATCTCAATTGTACCAATCATTAAATCGGTTTACCCATTTAGGGGTTATTTTGCCACTCACGTCAAACTTCACACAGTACACCTAAGCTTAAATCACGTTCGAACACAACGCACCCAATTTGAGACGACTTCATCTTCAGGATGTTTGGGATCCTGGTACCCGTTAGGGAAGAAGTTGGGGTTGACAGCCATCGTTTATCGGACGGACGTGTGGTAGGGCGGACGATCGCGAACTGCGACTCCAGTCGTTTCGTTCCCTCGGTAAACAATTTCTATGCATCTATTTTGGAAATATGACGATAAAGAGGCGTGGGCGGCCGCGAGCACCCTCAGGCCTTGATTCGTTATTTATTGTTAATTGTCAAGCTCGGCACGTGACGTAACAGAAAATTCGGACGACTTATAAAAAATCGACTGTAAATTCGCAAAAGATGGTGTATGCTTTTTTACGGTATAGCGAAAAACAGAGCAGGTGGGTCTCCTATGTGGGAAGAGAACATCACCGTCCAAGGATGTCCATGCCTCAGTCCGCGCTTTGGTTGTGTTGCCGGCTTTTTACGCCAATTAAGCCATACAATTTCATGGCCCTCCTCACACACTCAGTGAAACATAGTACCATTTCACGTTGAGTAATCTGTGGGGCCGTGATATCACTTCTAACGAGCCATCCAATTTGTATTCAGCATATGCATATGCTTCAGCATGGCTGGCACGCGGGTGATATTTTCCGTGGGTGTTTTAGCAACGGTCTCTTATAGAATTCATTTACTTAGGTAAATTATGAACTATACTTATTTAAATTACTTACAGCCGGCAGTCATTTGTATAAGTTATACTCTTATCCAATATGCCATTAATTATTATCATCGACTACATTAATTAATATCATAATAAGAGCGCTGGCAATGGTCCAGACAACGTTCTCTGTTTAGAACTTCGGTAACCCATTTTGCGTGAAAAACAAACGACGAAAAAAGAAAAATCATCGGTCTGTTGCAAGTTGTCATACTAAGCATGTCATCGAATTTTGAGAGCGTCGTTCTAGTTTTTCAAACCTTTATGTAGGAAATTTGTATTAAAATACACGTTTTTGAATAATTATTTTAGAAAAACAAAACGAAATGAAGCGAATAAATTTCTAGTTTTCTTATGTATTTTTTATCTATACTAATATAGAGGAGTGTCGTGGTTTTTTTTTCAAGAAAGGTGACAACATCTTATGAAGGAACTACAGACCGATGGCACTCTTAAGCCACGTCTATAAGCTGTTCTCCAGGATAGTCACGAATCGTCTCGCACGTAGACCCGACGACTTTCAGCCGTCCGAACAAGCCGGGTTCCGGAAAGGCTTCAGTACCGTGGGCCACATCCACACGCTCCGGCAGATTATATAGAAGACCGAAGAGTATATCCGGCCGTTGAGCTTAGCGTTTGTGGACAACGAGAAGGCCTTCGATTCTGTCGAAACTTGGGCGGTGCTTCGGTTCTGCAGCGATGCCAGATCGACTGTCAGTACATAGAGGTGCTCAGATATATCTACAATTCTGCCACCATGTCGGTGCGAGTACAGGATCAGAATACAAACCCTATCCAAATGCAGAGAGGCGTGAGAAAGGGAGATGTTATATCTCCGAAACTGTTCACCTCTACACTGATGTGTTTAAACTCTTGAACTGGAAAGGATTAGGCATCAACATCAAAGGCGAGTACATCACGCATCTACGTTTTGCCGACGACATAGTCCTCATGGCGGAGTCGCTCGAGGACTTGAACACAAT
>DWCF01000172.1:0-60950 GCA_018230265.1 Delias oraia | reverse complement strand
ACTAAAGCCAATTGATTTCAACGCTTTAGGGAGTTTGTCGTTAAATCGAGGGACGTTACATGGAGTTTACACTGTATTTGATTATTTATTTCGATCGGGCTTCTAGTTGTGGGATATCGCATGTTATACCGCCCATAACAATTACGTTTTCCATTTTCTAAAGTGATGTCTTTTATGAGAGTGGTTATAATATGACAAATGTCGTTTGATCAGATAAAGTTTTTGACAAACAAAGAAACAAAAATGATCAAAAGATTCAATAATTTGTTAATGAGCGTTGACGTTTTCCATTTCACAAATCTTTCATATCTGTATCCAGTGAGACGTTAATTCGGTAAGGGCCATAATAGCGTAAATATTCACAGCCGACATCCCTAAATAAGATTCTGCTAAATGAAAGAAAAAGTGTTGCTCGTGATTAATGACTTGCCTCTTAAATGTTTATGGTGTCGTTTACGAAGACATAAAACTCATTCATTTGACTATTCGTATGATGAGGGAAGCATAATGAATGAGACCTACTAGTGTGCTCCGCCTTATCGATATCTTACTAACTAGTTTTCTTATTTATTATGTAAGTCGTAATGAGAGCCTCACAGATTAATGGTTCTAAAAGTGTACCATGAAGCTCGAGGTATCGGCTTCGAATCCCGCTCCGGACAAGTTTCATTTAATTTATTCGGTCTCTGGAAGGGCCTGACAGTGGCCGGGCGAGTGTCTTAATACTGTTGCACCAGTGAGAGAGCCATGCTAAAGCATATGCTGACGCACTAATTGCGCCGGCTCGTCTGAAGTGATATCACGAGCTCAAACTCAGCGTGAAACGGTGCTTGTACTGTTTTGCAAATTGAGTGAGGATATCGGAGGTCCTTACAAATGTCTTAGTTATTTTTTTATATTTTTTTATATGGTGTTTACTGTATATCGTATAGAATGCTATTTTTTATAGTATAGCGGATAACGAAGCAGGTGGGTCTCCTATATGGTAAGAGAATACCGCCACCCATGGATAACCGCGCCACAGTCCGCGCATTGATTGGGTTGCCGGCTTCTTACGCCACTTAAGCGGCATTTTTAAGAGCCTCCGATATCCTCACTCACTCATCGAAACACAGTACAAGTATCGTTTCACGTTGAGCATTCTGTGAGCTCATGGTATCATTTCGTACGAGCCGGCCCAATTAGTGCGTCAGCATATGCTTCAGCATGGATCTCCCACGGATATTTATTATCTCTATTTTATGAACAGGTTTGCGTCTTTTGTGTTTTCGATTATCGCACCATACATAATGACAATGAGATACATCGGGATAGTTACAGTAATTAAAACGTTTTTATAATAAAATGTAATAAATTATTCCCGTAGCCAATGTGTAATAATATCAATGAAAATTTTTATGACATTCATTTTATGTGTGCGTTGCGATTAAACTTTTTTCATTTATTATTTTCAATGTGTGTATACTCTTAAGAAAATGTATTAATATTAAAAGATTAATGTTTCGCGTGTCTAACGCTAAACTCATTAATTATTATTGACCTATTTTCGTCCATAATCGTTGGTACACACAAATACACTTGGTCCATAATATGAGTCAGCGTAATATTACCTCAGCATTTGTATTCAGCCAATATCCGCAACCCCGTGTGGGTTTTCCTGAAATACTATTGGGGTTTTCATAATAATATGTTCTTTGAGGACGAGCCAGGTGGTTCTATATTGACGTATTAAAAAATATAGAAAAGAATTTTGTCTTGAATGGAATGGATCCTTGTACTGGATGGCGTAGCCTCCCAAATTGCTTAATTTCACTTTTATATGGATTATTAATGGTTCTGGAGAGACTGTCCGCCCTTGCTATAAAGATGTGGTATTGAATGCCAATTGTGTAATTTCATAAGGTGGCCTATAAAGCCTTGAGCGCATTATAGCAATTTCCCTTTTCAAATTGAGATTTTATTAACCAATAAAAGATTTTAAACGTTACATTGTGCTACATTATAAATAGACGATTATCTCGAGTAAAGTTCTGAGCTCGCTTGTAACTTGTGTGTTTGTGGTCTTGTAAATTTAAATTTAAAAAACTCCTGTTAAACCTTTAATAAAATTGCTATCGAATTATTATCTCAGATATGCGATGCGCCCATGAAACGAAAGTGGATACATAAAAGTCTCGATTACACCATAACTCATGATAAACCTTTACCGTGAAGCCTTGTATCCTTAAGGCCGCGATTGAAATCTGCTTTTTATTATAGTGTAGTGTTATTGGCTTTTGTAGTATCGTAGATAGAGCAGCGTTACTTCTGCCGAGCAGTTAAACGAGTAGTTTCACAGGCATGTATAGTTTTATTTACTGTGCAAAATATTTACTTAACTTATAATTAATATAAAATTTTATTTATACAAGTTTAACATTCTGTATACATTAAATATTGGATATCCAATCGTCTCCTAAATTACAACAATTAATAAATTTCTGTCAAACAAGGCACCCGTGGTAGATTCGCGCTGAAGCATATGCTAACGCACGAGCACACAGAATACTGCAATTGTGCTATTTGAAATTCTGTACCTCTACTGTGTTTCGCTGAGTGTAGATATCGGAGGCCCTTAAAAATGTTGCCTGAGCGGTGTAAAAATCAGGCAACACAACCAATGCGCGGACTATAGCGCGGTTGTCCATAGCCGCTGGTTTTCTATTACCATATAGGAGGTGGCATATTCAATACCATATACCACATATGCCTGCTCCGTTATCTCCTACACCATAAAAAAACAATGCTATAATTCGAGCTTCTTTTGATAGCGCCAGACAATCGTTGCTTAGCAGTATATTTTCTTATCAGAAAATGAACTTGAAAACTCGTTAGAAGTAAATGATTTTAATTTATTTACCATGTACCCAGCATTCACTAGACACATTAACTCTGTCTAGATGAAAGTCGTCGAACTTTTAATGTCTAGCGCATTATTGCCGTCTATAAATCGATTCATTTAGTTTAGTTTTGATTTAATTTATGTTTTCACTTTCATGCTTACATTTTTTTCACGCCTATTGAAAGGCATATAATTAAATTCTAGTTTCTCTAATCATTTCATATTTTTTTGTGTTGTTAGTTACAGTATTTCAATCAGTACTGTTTGTTAACATTATTTCTATATGTTAGCAAACTCAAATGTTATTCACAGTTCGCGTGGCAGCGCGGCGAGGGTCCTTAAGAGGATTTTATGGCATGGTGCTCTCAATGTTTTATGGTGCTACGCTCATAGGAGCACTTATCTATTTCTATATACTCGGATATTGTTATACTATATCGTATTAAACTGATACGAGTAAAGCAAAACAATAAGTCCTGTTACATACAAACTCTCATATCTCATCGTTAAGTTGAACTTGAAACGGTGCTTCTACTGTTTCAGTGAAGATATCGGAGGCCCTTAAAAAATGCTGCTTTATTGGCTTATGAAGCCGGCAACACAACCAATGCGCGGATTGTGGCGCGGTTTTCCATGGAGGGCAGAGTTCTCTTTCCATATAGAAAACCCACCTGCTCCATTGTCCGCTATATCAACTTTAAAAAAATCTGCAATTTGAAGTCTGAATATTGTTATTAACTGTTATTAAACCCGCTGGAATATATAACAACGTAAACTTGTTTAGAATCTTTTTAATATTGATTAAATATTTTAGCTTTTAGACATCTTGTATGCACCTGTTCCTCTGGGCCAAAGGTATGAGTTATTATACAAAACTTTGATGTTGTGCTGTCCCCAGCGGTCAAAGTTGCGCACTTTCACAAGTAATAATACATCATTTAGAACTGTTTACTTCGGAACACGACCTCTGAGGTATAATTCCGAGTAATATTGAGTTAAAATTTGGGTCCAAGGGCCCAAATGACAAATGAAGAAACGTCAGTAGTTACTTTGGTGGCGTGAGCAAACTTTTCTGACGCGTGACGCGTTTCGAGCGAAGATTTATATCTCACGTAGCAAAATGTGATATGTTGTGTTTATGACAATTTATTTTGTGAATTAAATATGTCACAAGCAATAACACTGCTACAAAGACTGTTGGCGCTTGTAAGACAGTAAGTACAGTGTGTGGTCTAGTCCAATTCACCTACGGCAGGTTATATAATGGGGTGTATTTGAAAGAACGCCCTTGATTTAGAGTGGGTTGAGTTATTTTTGTTGTCGATTGAAAAGTTCTATCCCCGAGTGGTGCCTACATAAATATTGAAAATAATTCATTTTTACTGATTTCTCAGTGAACTCACACTCACTCGAACTACTCGCATCAGATTTTTTTCGTGCAGAATAATGAAATAATAGTAAAGCCTTTCAATTCAATATCGTTTTTTTTCCTGGAACGGTAACTGAAGAAAAGTACGTTTAATATTATTATGTTCTTATAAAATTACGTTTGCCGTTAATAATGTCGATCTAAAACAGGAAACGAAATTTTCATAAATTACGTTTGCATCACTACTGTATTTGGTATTACGGTTCATAATAAAATATCTGCTATAACAGGCAATGATATTTCAAAGTAGCGGTTGTTTACTTGTGATGCAACTAACGTTATCCAATCATCCGGTAAATTATAGAGGCTGGTAAGGCTGGAGGAAGTAAGTAGGCGCCCTCTGAAGTTGCCATGGTGACGCTCGTCTTGAATTAGTTAAACGAATATTCGCCCCTCGCTTCTAGTTCGATTGCGTGCAAGCCTCTGTGTCTACTCGGAGATAAAACCTTTCGTTATTCCTTTTGCTTTATTGCGCTAATAAAACGTATGTTCCTGCACTGGTTTATGTCTGATGGAGGAAATACGAAAATCATTACGTTAACGATTTCAGCATGAAAACAGATTTGAACTCATAAACTCGATTGTCTCGCCAGAGACAATTAAACGTTGCTCCAAAACTTAATAAGAGACAATAATGAATCAAGTTATAATTAATTAAAGAGTTGCAGCCACTTTTCATAATAAAATCTTGCCGTGGCTCGTGTTTAAGATAAGTTCAGCCTAAACTGACAAGTTTCTATAACATTGTTTATTTGGGTACACCCCTATTTGGATTGCTCTAGGATTAATAGTTCTGCATTCTTGTTTTACTTTGGTGGATGTCGCGACGGAGAGGTCTTTGACCGACGAGGCTCCACGTTGCCATGGTTACGGATACCTATGAAATAAATTAGCTTCCTTGTTATTGTGTATCATGTAACTTTTCTCCTGAGGCCGATGCTAAAATTAAATTATCCGTCGTAATCTATAAGCCGGAGAAAATCTAGAAACGTAAGCGTAAGAGTGCAAACCATAAATATATTTTAAAAGGCTTTCGTGCTGACAAATGCGTTTAATCTGATTATGCAAATAGTATTTCATTTTAATCTATTTATGTGTTTAGCCCCCTATTTGCAAATTGCTTCGGAGTTATCGAGAAAACCATCTTTTTAAATGTATTTAAATATAAATAAGTACCAACATTTTGCGGTCGTTCAATGAGAGAACCATATCTATGGGTCAAGAAGGTGGTTAAATGATAAAATGTGTTTTTCTTGGAAGTGTACGCAATATTAATTTAATAACGCAAAACATATCGTAAATTATTAATATTCAAAAGTCGTCTTTGGGTTTTCGCCCATATATGATTAAATTGTAGTAAAAATAAAGGGAATGACTCTTGCTCGTCACACCAGGCCTAAATATTGTTTGCTTTCAGATGATGCGGTGTGCCAAGTAGTTTGAGTAATATGTTTGTTTTTCTCATTTCGTTAAATATTTGTTAAGCTCCGTACGCGCTGATATAGAATATGAGAACGTAGATTACCTACTACGTTGTGTGCTTATTGTGTCTTTCATAAACGTTTCCATTCCCGTGGCTAGCATAAATTATTTTATATAATCATAAAGCCAACCATAAAATCAAAGATGCCTTATGTCCAGACTGATTATTTATTCCTTAATATGTTGTACTTGGGATATATTTATAGCTATAATGCGATCTATCTATTTTTATACCTATCCAGGTATAATAATGTCCAGAAGTGTAGGGTTGCCCTGTTCTTGCGTTTGAGAAAGATACTGCATAAAATGTCATGCTTACACAACGTAATCCTATGATATTTGTGTTGTTACGTAACAGCAGGAGGCAATTTTTCTTTAGCCTTCCCTTATGTTTACTTCATAATTTGGAAACCTCTACTTATGTAATTGCATTATGTAATAAGCTTGCGGTTTTGGGTAGTGTGATAGCAGATATCCTATAACATTGCACGGTAACTTCCGATCCAGGGCTGCCAAGAAGCCTTCGGGTTCAATTGTGTTATGTTATGTAAATGAAGTAACGGTATTATATTTATTTCGGTTGTGACGTTCTTTGTGACGCAACATGTCTGGCGATTGACGAAGTCATGATGCTGCATACTATGCTAATACTATTCAGAATACGTTGAATAACAAATATTGTTTTTATTCTCCTGGAGAGCTGTTATTTTCTTTGTAACTAACCATTTGGAGACGTTATACTGTATCTGTATTACATGCAATATGAATGTATGTGCGTAATCTTTAGTGAATTAAAGTGGGAGAGCCGTGCTGAAGCATATGCTGACGCACTTATTGGCCCGGCCCGTCCGAATTGATAACACGGGATCACAGAATACTCACTGTGGAACGGTACTTGTACTGTGTTTCGCAGAGTGAGTGAGGATATCGGAAACCCGTAAAAATGCCACTTGAGTGGCACAAAAAAGTCGGGAACACAATTAATGGGCGGACTGTGGGGCGGTGGTGTCCTTTTACAAAACATTATTTAAAAAAATTAAAATTTTAATTTTATTTATTATATAATTAATATAATTAAAAAATTATAAGTTAATTTATCTAAAAAAATATTTATTTAAGGTCATTAATTTCAGCATCAGCAAGATCTTTATGTTCCTTTTATTTTATTTAAAAATTTTCAATTTACCGTGTTTTTGTCAATTTTACCGGATAAATATGAGATTGAGAAACCGTTTATACTAATATTAATATATAATACTCAAGCGGATCAATCGTATCTCATATAATATTATCTGCGCTGTTCTATCAATATTTTTGCTGAAAGTGTTTTTTTTTTCTTGATTATTACAAAATTCTAACATGAAGTATAAAGTTTACTGGTCTTATTTTAGACATTTATTATTAGTAATATGGAGCATATATGCTAAAGAGCCAAGGCCCTATTACGAGAGCCGATGGGGCGTGTAGTGGGCCGGAGCCGCGCGCCGCTGCTTTTCCTGCCATTGTCCTCTTCCGTATGACATTAACATGCGGATGGAACATATATTCCCATATAATGGCACTATTATATTCATATGTTCATAATTTTGGCTGCGCCCCGCCGCGTCGCCGACCATTGCCAAGATACTTCTCTCGCTGTATTCTACTACACATTATTTAAAGATGGAGCCTGAGAATTTAAGGAATGAACGTAATACACCAATGTTCTCATTCCTTTGAAACCGGTATGAGTCCCGTCCGTTTTTATTATTACAAGGGTCTCCTAATGATGCTCTTAACATTTTAGGACTATGAAGCATTGTAAGGAAGACCTCTTTACAATATTAATTTGCAATTCTAAAATACTCGTTTCACTGATTCGCTTGCGGACACTCGATATATGCATGGAATATCTAACGGGTTCTATTATAATTAATATAGAACCAGCTTTCGCTCATATTAAAATCAATATATAATTACGTAGCACGTGTGAGTTATAACGCGTTGGAGGGCATACGTGTGGGCATTAATCTTCATTCCACTTGAACCGATCGTGTTATCCGCTCGGAGACAGTTTCTTAATTGAGCTAAGGTCTGCTAATCTCTGCACATTCAATAAGCCCGATCTCAGTTCATGTTGACATTTTTGAGTTGATATTTAAGACGACTGGCAGCGTAATGTGCACGTTTTCGCTTCACGTGTGCAGGTTCACGCTTGTGACTTACATCATGACGTGATGCGTCAGTGATTCTGGATTCGAAACACGAGGGAATATTTTAACTATCAATTTTAAACTGATGCCTTTGCAAGATTATCTTCGCATATCATACTTTCAATATTAGGATATTTCTATATCATCAGGTACACTAACATCTATAAATGAGCAATGTTCACGATTCGGTTGCCAATATTACATAACATTACGTATGTTACTTATTCAAGAACATAATAAGTTGTCGTAGAATTTTTAAAAGAATTTCTGTTCGTTCATTCCAGTAAGTAAAAATAAAGATTTTTATCTTCTATGAAATTCATAAACAATATCGTTTATGTTATGTTATAATAACAATATGTTTTAAATCGTTTTGTATTGGGTTATATATATATGACTATTAAAGCACTACCGTCCTTTTCTATTTCTATGAATCTTTTTTAATTAGATGCGTCGTTGATTACAGGGAACAAAACTATGGATAATAATGGAGTATCTCGGTGGCGGTTCAGCCCTGGACCTGATGAAGGCTGGCAGCTTCGAGGAGATGCACATTGCTGTGATACTGCGGGAGGTGTTGCGTGGCCTCGACTATCTCCACTCTGAGCGGAAGCTGCACAGGGACATCAAGGCTGCCAATGTTCTTCTCAGCGAAATGGGTGACGTCAAGTTGGCGGATTTCGGTAAGATCTTTTTAAACAATTGAAATACTAAGCTTGATGACATACAGATTAATTGTATCTGTATTTACTAAATAAATGGAATTGTTTCGGAGCATATTTGTTTTAAAGCCGACGTGGGCGAGAGGCATTTTAGCTAAACTTTATGATAATGTGTGTAATATTTAATATATGGTATCGGATTCCAAGGGCTTGATAATGGCTGGTCGAGTGTGTTAATACTGTCGCACCCGTGGGAGAGCCATGCATAAGACCTTATGCTGACGCATTAATTGGACCGGCTCGTCAGAAGTGATACCTCGGGCTCAAAGAATACTCAGCGTCGAATAGCACTTTTACTGTGTTTCGAAGACTGTGTAACACAACCAATACGCGGACTGTGGCGCGGTTGTTCATGGGCGGCGGCGTTTTCTTACCATATAGGAGACCCACTTGCCCCGTTGTCCGCTTTAGAATAAAAAATAGCATTCTTTACGATATACAGTAAACACCATATAAAAATTTTCATCGATTTGTGTACTCTCCACGCTGTGCTAATCACTATACTTTCGGTATCTAATGTATCTTTCATTTCCATAAGGAAAGCCGTTACGTAGGGATAAGATTGCAATAAAGATAGTTCGAAACTAGTTCACCATAGGTTACAGCGGAAGTAATATAATATCAGGATATTAAACAGCGTGATGTTAATGGCTGAGCGAATCCGCATGCCATGTTAACAATTCACATTTACGCAGTACCACCTATCTAAAATGCTTTATCTATTTTGACTAGGTGATAAATGAGGCTATCGGGTTGCCATTTTTTGTTCATTATAAACAATAAAAAAGAATACCAGTGAAGCCCAAAGTATTTTTGAAGTTGTTCTTGTTTTAAGAGTAGAATATTACGTGATAATGTCTTTGAACAATAGCGACAAAGCCTAACAAAGTCCATCCATCCATCCATCGCCTTTGAGAATTGAGTTGTTATTCTGCTGCACCTATATAGTGTAATGTCTATTGTCTACCCCTTTCAATGGATGATAAAGGTACGACAGTCGATAAATCTGGGAATCATAAATCACCATCATTCAGTCACCAATTGTAAGACGAATAGCCGCACCACTTTGAAATCACCGCACCGCCAAGATTGATCGTTGACACTATACTTCTTTTTGAATCAAACTTTAAGCCAAAGAATACCTACAATTGAAGGATTTGCTCTCCCCTTGGTTAAAGGCGGCTTTGCCAATGTTTTTCGCAGTTTTAACGTACACATTTTGTCGCTGGTACTTTAAAAGAACTAGAAAACGCACAGCTATTAGGTATTAATTTCTTGGCTTAAATTTAGTTTGTTTTTTATAAATAGGAAAATGTTATTTATTTCAAGGTTTACTACCTAAATACCGTTTATAAAAGTTTTTGTAGATACGAGAAATAAATGATGTTTCTATGAAAAATTATTTTTTGCACAAGACGTAATAACCCAAGGGGGTTTCTTGAGAGTATGTAAAACTTTCTTAAATGTTTTAAAGAAAGTTAATCTTAACACAAAGGATCCTGGAGAATATATTTAATTTAAAAACTTCAATATAAGTTCTTTCATAATGGTAGACATTTAATATAATTAAACGTATTAAGATGTTTTACGGCTGTATTTAGACAACGGTGTCGGACACTACTAATTAGTCACACATTAAAAACTTTTTCTATATTTTATCTAGCTCCTTGCGATACTTCTCTTAATTTCCTGTATAGATCAGTTAAATAAAAGCCGGAATATTATTATTATCTGTTTACAATATTCGTTTAGGTATATATATCGTATTCTGAAGTCAAATTTAAAGATTAAAAGCAGATAATTTGCACAACGTAAATACTTGGTATGCTTCAAAGTTTGATCGAATCCCCTTCTCTGAATCCTTCAATTCAATTGGGTGCGCTGGCTGTCAGCCAATATTGAATATTTGCACCATTTGGGACTCTGTGTACCAACACATCAACCCCATGTACCGACCTATTTACAACTCGTTAAGTGCCAACGCGAGTGAACTTATTATGGCCGAGCAAAAAGTTAGCAATTTCTTTTGAGCCACACAGTGTTTGAAAGTTGGCACTATCGTGTTTAATATCTTTTGCTGAAGTTATGGCAATTGTGCATTTCCGAGACGCTCTTGTGCCATATGAATGAATTGTATATTATATATGTATGCATATGTTTTATGGTTGTATATTTGAAATTTATTGGTTATGCGTGTAACCAATTGTTGTCTATATGTAGAAAGTACGAAAGAAACCTAATTTTAATATCTAAAGTAAAAATTGCTTGACTGTGGATTTTTTCTTCAGTTTCGCTTAACGAATTAAATAAGAAGAAATAATAATTGTATACTAGACTATTCATTTTAGTAAAGAATGTAAAAGAAGGGATAAAATTACTGAATATTGTCATTACTATTTCAGGTGTCGCAGGCCAACTGACGAATACGACGAGTAAGAGAAACACATTCGTCGGCACACCTTTCTGGATGGCGCCAGAGGTCATCAAGCAGTCTTGCTACGACAGCAAAGCAGACATTTGGTCGCTGGGCATCACAGCAATAGAACTGGCCAAGGGCGAACCTCCCAATTCCGAGCTCCACCCCATGAGGGTTCTCTTCCTAATCCCTAAGAACAACCCTCCGCAGCTGACCGGCAGTTATTCGAAGCCGTTCAAAGAGTTCGTCGAAGCATGTCTCAACAAAGACCCGGAAAATGTATGTTATTTTTCTGTGGTTTCTTTTATTGGTTATCCTTTTGGGCTTTGGGCAGTTTTACACTGCTTTTAATTCGTTTTCATTACACCTATATAGCCTATAGACACATATTAGCTATATACAGTCTGCGTTCTATCGACTTACATTTATATGTATATAAAAATCTAAAACCTAATATATTGTTTGGTTGATTCCTATACAGAGACACAACTAATATAATTTAATAGTTAAGGATATTTTGCGCTATTGGATACATCTCGTTCTTCTAGTTTGCACAGTTAAACAAGAAGTGAGCACTATATGCAGTCTTTTTCTTTTATTACAAAAAATCCTGGGCTAGGATGTTTAGTTTGTGGTTGTCATCATATGTACATCAGTGTACAACATAGGAAAAATCTCGTTTTCAATTACTCGTTTTTAAAATTATTTATATACTACATTAGAGGTATTTTATAATTGCTATTTATCTTACCAGAGACCGACTGCAAAGGAACTGCTTAAATTCCAATTCATCAGAAAGGCAAAGAAGAATTCATATCTAATGGACCTCATAGATAGGTATAAGAAATGGAAGTCCCAGAGGAGCGAAGAGAGTGAGACGGAGTCTGAGAACTCTGACTCGTGAGTATATGTCTTGTCAAAATCTCAGATCAAACGAAATGAGTTAATGTTGCGCTTTTTATTGTACTCTTTCGAAATTGCTTTAAAAGTTACATTATTTCTATAGTTCTTATATAGGCTGTATTGCTAATATGTTTGCTAGTATACATATTGGCAATATATATCAGTCTATACTTTTTTTAATTCTATGGCGAACAACGGAGCAGGTGAGTCTCCTATATGTTAAGAGAAAACCGCTGCCTCTGAACATTCGCGCTAAAGTGCGCGTATTAGTTGTGTTGCCGGCTTTTTAGGCACTTTTAATGACCTCCGATAGTCTCACTCACTCTGCGAAACACAGTACCGTTTCACACTGACTATTCTGTGAGTCCATGGTATCCCTTCGGACGATGCGGCCCAATTAGTGCGTCAGCATGGCTCTCCCACGGGTGAATGATGCAGACCTTCCCAGACTTATTTAAACTAGGTTGCCCTATAGAATTGTTATTTGTCTTGCGACGCGCACCTTCTCGCACATAATTAAACTACCTACGGTACTGGAAATAGTCACAGCAGTATTAAGCCTAATATAAGGCTATCAGAAAAAATCCAAAATATATTTTTTATTACCAAATACGTTCAAAACAAAACAAGAATCAAGAGACATAAATTATTATTATACTTGTGTATGGTTAGTAATAGAAGAAAGCTTGCTTTTTTCTGAGCATAGTTTCTGAAATCGAGGTTCAAAATCGCCTCACGACGCTCTTAAGATACTGCTGTGACTACATCATACTACTACTGCTACTATATCATAGATTAGATCTTTATATAGTTTTATAGTCTCCAGTAATAACGAAAATGTATTTTATGGTATTCCAGTGAGGACATGAGTCGTGGCGACAGTGAAGCGGACGAGCCTTGGATAATGACAGTTCGGGGTGCGGCAGGCGCTCGTGCCCTGCACGCTCACTCGCACGCGCACACACCATCACCTAAACCAAATGATGACGAGAAGCGGCGTTCGCTTCACGACGAACCCGGTAAGCTTGATTTTATCCCTTTAAACATGCTAAAGTTTATTTTTAAAACGGCTACTTAATTTTTCTGTAGTGTTTCCAATGACTTAATAGAATCTAGTGGGAGAGGCATGCTGAAATATATGCTACCGCGCCTATTTAGCTGGCTCGTCAAGAAAGACACCAGTGGCAGAGTACCAGCCGTAAATTGTGTTTGTTTAACTTAAGTTGTGTAAAAAGTCGGCAACAAAACCAAAGCTCGGATTGCAGCGTAGTTACAAAATAAAAAAGCATCAGATCATTCTTGTGGTAACATCTCACGAAACATATAATTTTTCACAGCTCGCGTGTCTCCGACCTCGCCCACAGTGACCAAACAGAATGGGTCCTTGAACGCTCGTGGTGGCGGCGAATTAGCGCCCGTCGACAAGCCGTTGCTTAATAACAACACACACGAAAACCAAACGGTATAACTGAATGTTTAAATTTAAATAAAAGAGAAAGATTTGATGAAAACACACCGAAAAATCAACATGTTTATAAATAATAAGTCTAAATACCTAATTTTCAAGTCAGTATGACTGAGACCTACAAAAAAAGCGGAAGATAAAGTCCGGAAACGGCCCTGCAAGTGTTCGGGTTGTACATGGGTAGAGGCCTCCTGCTCGTTTGCCACCTTTTCTATAAAAAATATATATGAAAAGGCACTAAATATCAACAAAGTCCTATACATAAATAATATTGGTCTTTTAAAATGTTTCATTTCAGTCGCGGCAATCCCCAATAGTACCGACGCCAGTAGAACAGCGCGTGAAAGAGAGAGATAGAGAACGCGAGAGGGACAGAGACAGGGAAAGAGAAAGAGAAGATAGGAAAGAGAGAGAGAGGGAGCATGCTTCGAACCGGGATAGTGTTGTTTATAATAAACCGGTCAGATTTTTTTAAATAATGATGCATTAATTGTGTTAAATATTGAGTAAATGAGGCCCACTAAGTTATTCTGCTTAAGCGATGTTAAAATCCGGCAGCACAACCAAAATGCGGACAACGGCGGGGTTGTTCATGTGCGGTGGTGACCTCTTATCCTCAGGGGACATATCTGCTATATTATAATAAAAAATTCTAGATCTGGACTCGACTGTTAGTCAGGACAAATCTCAGTACAATATTACACATTGTGCTCATGTCACACATAAAGAATATTTACACATGCCACCTGGTCCGTTGTCCGGCTATACTAATAAAAAAACATGTTCAACAGCTGAGTTGGTGTTTCTTATAAATTATTTTAATATTTGCATGATAAGAATAGTAATACTAAATACTTTTTAATCGAAGTTAGATGGGTGTGTGTATGTTATAATTACAAGTGAGATATATTAAATAATATTCGTATTTCAGGCGTCCCCACTCGATCATAGAGGGCCGACTGAAGAAAACAAAGTCAGGCGACACGCATACCTGCAGCAACTGGTTAATCCATTACTCAACGAGGTACCACTCATTGTTACTTAATTTATAGTTATATTATATATATGTCAAAAATATAATAAAAATAAATGAGAAATGATTTTTAAAAAATTATATATATAACCTGATATAATAATCAAAACATTTGTATTTCTTTTATAAATGTACTTAAAATACAGTTTTTAATTCGATTTGCAATTAAATATATTTTTTTAAGTTGTATAAAACTAAACTGGATACAATAGTGATAGTGTGCTCAGCAACTAATATTTTCGCGCCAGCGTTAATTTAGTTTATATAATATTAATAGTGCAATTTATTTTTACCGTGGGACAGCCATGCTGAAGGATATGATGACGCACTAATTGGGCCGGCTCGTCCGAAGTGATACCACGGGCTCACAGAATGGTCAGCGTGAAATGGTACTTGTACTTTAAACGGTGCTTCTACTGTGTTTCGCTGAGTGAAGATATCATAGGGCTTTAAAATTGCCTCTTAAGTGGCGTAAAAAGCCGGTATTACCACCAATGCGGGCACTGTGGCGCGGTTGTCCATGGGCAGCGGTGTTTTCTTACCATATTCGAGGCCCATCTGCTCTGTTGTCCATTATATTATAAAAAAAACAATGAATATAGCCTAATAATTATACTTTGTATGTACTTTTATATGGCTATGACTTTCAGTTATCCCGCAAACACGGCCCTTCGAGCGTGGCAGCCATTGAAGAGTTGCGTCGTGCCTTCGAAGTCGCCGAAAGAAGCGCGCCGCATCTAACGCGTGCATTTGTGCAACAGGTAATTGCATGTTTTTTTCATTTAACTGATAGTAAACGTGAAAATGCTCCTTAAGCGGCGTTAAAAGCCGGCAACACAACCAACGCTTGGACTATGGCGCGGTTGTCCATGGGCGGCAGTGTTTTCTTACCGTTACGGTGTATCTTACTGCTCTACTCCGTTGTCTGTTAAACCATAAAAAAGAAGGCATAAGCAATCCGCCGTCAGTTGATACCCTTAGCCCGAGTTACGCCGTTGGTGTGTTACCGTCCTTTAAGGGACAGGCACGCTTTGTTTTGTAGGTCTCTGTAATAGTTAGGCAGCTGGTTTCACAATTGTAAACGAATTAGCTTTATGAGCGGGACTTACCTCGCACATGTAATATCACCAACCAGCAACCAACAAAGGCTTTTTTCCAAATTTATATATTCCTTCTTATTTTGATATATGTTTTACATATTTCTAAGAAATTATTTTAGATTTTTCATTTGATATTAGTATGGATTTAGTTCGAAGTTACTATGTAACCGAAATAAAAAGATTACAATTTTTCATAAATTGTGACGTACTGTTAAATTATAATTATGCGAAAAAAGTGATTTTTTTACATGTACTGTTTTATGTTACAGGTGGTGCAGCGAGTCGCAACTCAGAGCCATGCGCCTGCGCCGGCACACAACTCGCATTCTCACTGGATGAGGTAGGTACTGTATCTTCCTCAATATCTTTTTCAAGGGATGATGTCAGTTTTTAATTCATTCTTAATTTTTTCATCAAAAGTCCACTGCTGAACATCGGTCTCCTTCAAAGAGGCGATCTTGAGCGATCTGGATCCAGTGGTTGCCCGCGACTTTTATGAAATAGTTTTTCCATCGCGTGGCGTGACGTCCCACTCTGCGCTTCCCGGGACGCGGTCGCCACTCGAAAACTTTTCTGTCCCGTCGGTTATCGGTTCGTCGAGCGATGTGGCCAGCCCATTGCCACTTCAACTTACTAATACGGCGGGCAATGTCGGTTACTTTGTTTCCTCTGCGGATAACTACGCCGAGTGAATGTATGACATATAGGATAAATACTTATATATTTATTTCTTTCCAGGGATATGTAACCTGATACAACGGATGCGTCCACTTATCTGTGCTCTCGCTTCCTTCCGCGGCTACACTGTACCACTGGAGCATTCGGCGCCACGCTGGACCATGTATTACTTTAAATATTTCATTTCGCAGATACAATTGTTTAGTAATGGATTAATAATATATTGCATCCATTGTGTATCATATTAGAATCTTTCGTCATTAAACCTTTTAGAAACCTATTAGATTGGGAGTTCTTATATTGGATGATAGGTGGACCATAAAATTTTTAAGATTTATTTCAAGCTGTTTTTTACATGTTAAAAATGTTTTACCAAGCTTTAGCGTAGAAAGCTTATGTGCCCATATCTGATTAGTGCTGGAGAAATCGAAACTTAATTTGCCTCCTGTAGGATTTTTGTTTTTTTTATTTAGATATCTTTGTTTTACACTACATTGGAGCCAATTTGTACAATAATGGATTCATATAATGCTAAAACTATTATAGAGCTATATATTAATAGTATTGAACCTTAGAAATACAATAAATTGTAAAAAAACTCATACAATAATTAATACAACATTATAACCAAAAGTAGTATGAATGATTCTCTGTTATTTTTTATTTTCATATTATAAATTAAAAATGTTCAATGTTTATTTACGTATTTCCGTTTTTAAGAACTGTTACAAAGTCTGCATCATAATAGTTCAAAATTTTAATAATTGTTATTTAATTGCAAGATAGTTGTATTACCGAAATTGTCTTCGTTTTTGCATTATGAATATACAATAGTAAAAATGATGTCCGGTGTGTAGCCGCAATCGAGTCACAAAAGTTGCAATGCCATAGAGAAATAACGTAATCAATACTTAAGATTTATTTTTTAAAACTAACCGTTCACGCGATGCTTTTTTAAAATCAATACTTTGATGACGTGAACGTAAGAAATCTATTGAATTATCGTGTATACCGCGTTTGTGTGTCAACTGTGTAATTATAACAGAGCGGAGGTCTGTTTTTCGTACCATTTTTCTATTCACATTTATTTAGATTCGTGTCAGTAAGACCATTTTTATGTTAATATATAACGTTTTTTGATAACATAAAACAGTATTATAACAATTTGGTTATTTTCAAATTTTCAATTTCCACTTTTTTTTGAGAATCCCATATTAATACAATGTTGTTATACTGTTTTATGAATGTGTGTCTTCATACCTATCCTCAAGAGATAATGGTTTGATCGAGATAATTTGTACGTCTCCCTTTAATTTTGTGTATACAACTTTTGTTTGGATCCATAATTGAAAATTTTAAAAGTTACCAGATAGTTAATTGCGGCTCAAATAATTAGATAATCGCTTTATTTTATAACGAACGTTCATATTTAATTGATATTTCGTATCTAGAATTCCGGTTATTAATAAAATTATTGAGATGGGCCGTGCGTAATTTCTGGCACTTGCTGATGCAATTCATTCATGTCGCTGTCATTTAGTTTAATTTCGTGTGTTTTCTTTGTACGTCCCTGCAGGACTATGCCAATATTTTTGCCATACGTTCCTACTAACCGTCGGCTATCGGTTGATTTGGAAATTCTAACATACTATAGTTGTATTAAATTTGTTGGTACTGAATTTCTCGCTAGTTTCTTAGAGTCGCTCTGTCTGGACGCTGTAGTTAGGCATAGAAATACATTGATTCTTCTGTTCGAATGTTTTTGTCGGAACAACTTAGTTACATTGAAATACCATTCCAGAGAGCCCTGTTAACGTTATCTAAACAAATTCTTAACCAAAGACGTTATCACAGCGTCCCGACAACAGCGGCACTTAGTGTCATTCCAGACAAAAGACAAGATTTGTCAGCATTTATAGATATTATAATTTCATTTTGTTGAAATTGTCTTTCCATGGAGACATTGTGACCGCTTCCCTAAATTGATTTAATTTTTACAGTCTAGTTTTTTGTAGGTGTCGCTGAAATTCGAATCACTTCGCATATTCATTTAAAATATACTGGGGAAGGACTTATTATTGTGAATTTAAAAGTATTAAGACGCCAATATTCGGTGTCTATGTAACATGCTTATATATGCGACAATATTTAGCGATTCGAAGTATATAGATTATATTATGAAGACTACAAGAAAAAAAAACAATTTTATTGCTCTGTAAAATATGTAAACCATATAAATGTGTAAATTGTGTAGTATATAAAGAGAAGCTGTTTATCAAGTGTTCTTATAAGTGTATGAAGATAGTATATTAGCAATAATTCGTGACAAGGAAGAGACGCGGGTATATATTAACAAATGTTACTGTACCTACCGCTCACAGATCGCAAAGGGTTTTTAACACATCATTCACCGTTATATTAATGTAGAAATTTACAAATACATAGTGTTATTTTAAAATGTCTTACAGTAACCCTGAACTGAAATTCATTGGAATTAACGAGCGCCCGCATCTCTCCCGTGCCTCGACTCGCCTTGTATTTTGTTTTGCCATGTGCGTCCAGCATGGAAGATGTTATGTTAATTTTGTTTGGAGAAAAAACAGAAAATATTTTTCCACTCGATATTAAAGCGTGTAATGTTAGCGATGGGCGGGTAATTGTTGATTATTGATAAAATTAGGGTGTCGTGGCGATGGTAGTTTTATCGGCACGGGCCGGAGCGACCAACGTCGCCTGTATCATAATCGCTGCCTCTTACATTCGCCTCTGTATTGTTCAATTGTGTTGGGGCTGAATTGCAAGAGGCGCTGTCGGCCCGTCGGTAGTGGTTCGTAGTTGTTGCCGATTTGCAGATCCTTGAGCGTTCGGGTATATGAATGCGCATAGTTGTAAAGCTATCGTTTAAAGTCCATAGTGCTAAACGGCTCCGTGCGTCACCCCGATCCGAGTGTAAAAACATTCTTATGAAACATCTGCAACTGTGATATAGTCAAGTAGGCGTTGCGAAATGCACGCGCCGCGGCGGGGACGTTTCGGAGCGACGCGCGGAGTCGCGAGATTAAGGCCCTCCACTGATGCACTTGTATTAACATCGCGTACCAATCGAGGGCGCCGGCGACGGCGTCTATTCTTACACGTTTATGTAGGAAACAAATTTGACTCTGAAATAAAAGAAGTTATTTAATTTTGGATGCTTTTGTTTTATTTCAAGGAACAACTGAAGAAATTCAAATAACATTCCGCTTTAAACTCATTTTAATACAATGTAACGTCTTTTATAATCGCAGAATTAAATAAAAACAACGATATCGTTGATTGAATATGATTATCTAGTGACGTTCGTGAACAAAATATTTGATGGCGATTAACAAAGTAGTTTTTTCCTACATGCCAGTTTTAAAAATAATCGTTACTTCATAAATATGCGAGCATTTGTCGTTGTATTTTGGTACATTCATATGCTTGCCAAGACATTAGAAGCACAAGCTTGTAAATATCTTACAATGCAAAGCCCAACACATATTTGTCAAATTGGCCACAGATGTAAAGAAACTTTATTCGTTTTGTTAGAGATCTCGTTATTTGGGAGTCAAAGGGAACTGGTTTTCCTGACGACAAAATTATTTCTCTTTACTGGTAACAATAAGTTAAGTATTGTACTTTCGGATTGGTAATGACATCTAGAACAATCTACGAACTGAATTAGTAAAAAAATGAGTTGTTTGTAATATAAAGTTTCGATACTTATTAAAATATGAAAAATACGCAAAATAATTGAAAAATTGAATCATTTATTTCAGATATTTAAAGCAAATTTGGTCATATTTACGCAAATATAGTTTTTATAATATAAATGAAGTTTATTACTTACAATTATTACAAATAAACATACAAGAATAGTGAAAGTTGACTAAACCCAGAAAATAATCGAGCACGCCCTAAAGGGATGCTCCCACACCTAAATAAAGATTCCATAATAAAATCTTTTTAATTATTATGTGTATTTTAACCATAACAAAGTAGTAGATATCTTACAACCATAAATTAGGAGTCTCCTAAGTAAGAATGTTTAACTCTCCCGTGTTCTATAAATCTCGCGATTCGAAAATTGGATTTTGAGTAATTCGAATAGGCTCTTGAAAGCTAGGGTTTTGATGGACCTCATAATTGCCTGATTGTAATTCTTTTTCAAACTTCTCAAATTCACGTTTATCCTTTTGGTTGGTTATGTATTTCCAAATTATTAATGTTAATATGCCAGCTAAAAGAAGTGTGCCCAGGATGAGTCCTCCAAGTGCTGCAAAATTGATTATCAGCGTTATTCCCTATTTTAATTATTCAAAAATTGGTTTTGTGATCAGTTAATAAAGACATTGTGCGACAACCTGACTTAATAAATCTCAAAGAAGGTATAACAATTATTGCTTTTCTTTTTGATAAATATATTTTTTATAATAAATTGAATACTCAAGCTATGATAATTTTTGTACATATTTAAAAACACAGCAAAAGACAAAAGCTAACCGGTTCATTTACAAAATTACTTACTATAGTAACTCTTAGCGCAGTTCAAGTCAGACTGGATGATAACATCAACGCCATACCGATCAGTTGCGTACCGGTAGACCATAGTCGTATAACAACCAGCAGCCACCCTTATGTCTTGGCATTTAGGCCATGGCTTGGTGATATTACTCATGACCGTAACATTGATATGATCGCAATTATGGCACTCTTCCTTTTTCAAATGGCACAGAGCACAGGGTTCTAGCAGATGGCATTGTGGGATGTGGCAAGAGGGACATGGCGATATAACGCAACGTTCATTTTGTTCCTGGCGAGCGTCCCAAGATCCGATTAGATCGCATGTACAGGATCCGCATTTGCATTCACCACGGTTGTTACATTCCTGGAGAAAATAGTATAAGAACGTAAATAGATTGATTGAATATGTTTGTAATTATGAAGTTCCTTTGCCTTTAATATAATTAAAAATGTTCTTAAATTACTTACAACACCTCCATCCATACAATAGCTTTTTGATATAGCACAGGAACAGTCGGGCTGTTGCCAGCCTTCAAAGCATCTACAGATTCCACAGTCACATTTTCCATAATTAGAACAAATGAGCCCGTTCTTTTCCCCTCGGGGGCAACTGTCTTCGTTACACTCACAATATTTACCACTGTACCTGAATTTCATTAAAATATGTAAAACATTCATATTAGATGTTTATATATTAGATTTTTTAGTTCAACGATATATTCTTAACTGTGCAATTAAGTTTTTCAAAGTACAGTGTAAACTCTATATAAGGACACTGAAGGGACTGAGCGTTTTATAGCGTTATAAAGAGTTGTCGTTAAATGAAGAGAAGAAAAGGTGGATGGAAGACAAGGTAAACCAACTAAAGCCAATTGATTTCGACGCTTTAGGGAGTATGTCGTTAAATCGAGGGACGTTACATGGAATTTACACTGTATATCTATATACAACAGATTCCTTACTTTCTAAATGAATTTAAAGGAGAGATTTATCTAGTGCCATGTAACGAAGATCAAATGAATACCTCTCTAAGCACAATAAACACGTTCCACAAACACAATCGCCGAAGCCATTACAAATTTTATCCGAGCCTGGTTGACGACACGTGTCCGTACTTAAACTGACATTGTTACCTTGGCACTGGCACTTATCTCCGATACTGTAAAAAATCGAGAATTTAGCACACACAGCCAGGAAATAACTTAAAAAAAATCAAACGTTACTGTTATAGTAAATGAGAAGTCCAGATAATTTTTCAGGTATTTTATATAAATTAATCTAAATGGCTTTATTTATGAATTGATTTTAATAAGAATAATACAATACGAAAAATGACCGTGTATATATGTAAATACGAATAGTAAATTTCGCCCGTGGGAGAGCCATGCTGAAGCATATGCTGATGCACTAATTGGGCCGGCTCGTTCGAAGTGATACCACAGGCTCACAGACCACTCAGCGTGAAACGGTACTTGTACTGTGTTTCGCAGATTGAGTGAGAATATCGGCGCCCCTTAAAAATGCCGGAAAAGCGGCGTAAAACGCCGGCAACACAACCAATGCGCGGACTGTGGCGCAGTTGTTCATAGGCGACGGTATTCTCTGGCCATATAAGAGTCCCACCTCTTTATTGAAAAGACAAAAGAACAACGTTGAACAAAAATGTTTTTTATAATCTAACCAATCAGGTTACACTTGCGACGAGCAAGCCTAGATGGAGCGCATATTCAAAATTACAATGATTTTTAGTGCTTGACGTTTGATAAACTTCTTTAGAAAGAACGCTTACCTGCCCTCGTCACATTCACAGACACCACATCTTCTAGTTCCCCTAAAGGTACAAGATGCAGAGTTTACTTCGCTTTCGCAATCACACGAGCCAACGGTCTCTATCTTAAGCCTCAGTTTCTCTTGAATGCCTTCATTAGCTATTTCTATATGCTCAAACTTCTTATTGTAATACTTCAACAGTTTTATGGTTGCTTTTATTCTTATCTCTTGACTGTGGTGAATTTTACATTTTCGTATGTTACTTGAAGTGCAATCTGGTTTAAATGATATTTTAAAATAGTCTCGATGTTTTGTGTCCATAGCTAACCTTAACTTTAATTGGCTTGTGATGGTCTTAAAGAGAAAAAGCAATTTGTTCAAATGAAATAGATTTTGCACATCCCTTTCTTACTACTTAAAAATAATATCAGAACAATTCATTATATTTCTTGTTAAAAAATATTTCATACATTGGTTGCACAAGCTTGTTATGCTAATTGTTTATATTATCTCTTATAAAAATGATGTATACGTACATTGTATATTTTCTTTAAAATAGATGGTATTCCACTGTCACTGCCTGTTGCCTGCAGACTTTCGCACTTTGACCCAGAAATACTGTTGGACAAATATTCGTATGTGTTTTTACTGTCATCGTTAACAGCAAATATAATAGTTATTTCTTTATCCATAGCTAGCTTATTGATAAGACTTATTGAAGGGTAATCCATGTCCAATTCTCTTGTGTAAAAACCCTGTTGGCTATAGCACTGGCCATCGTATGGGCGTGATATGCCTCCATACGCTCCGTCTCCAGCTGCATGAAGTACACTGTCAGTTAGAACTACAACGATTTTTCTTGACTGCTGTCTCCAGCCAATTAGTTCCTTGCAAACCATTACTTGTGCAAGGGCATCCAATGTTCCTTCTTGAGAATCATAATTTAAGCCAAACTCGGTACTATTTACAACGTCTTGAAATTTCATAAAATCATCAGTCATACTCAAACGATGCTTAAAAGAATACGCTAAACTACTGTTAATATCTCTGAAATTGAAAATTAACACAATATTATTTTCGAATAAGTTTCAGTAAACTAAACTAGAATTACTAACTTACGTTGTATAAGGTAAGGTGTTTTTATCCACGAACGTTCCCATTCCTAGGCGAACATTATTTGTCATTTTCCTCATAGTCTCGTATATGGTTTTACTTTTATCTCGCGTCTCGTCTTTCATATATTTCATGGTTTTCGATCCGTCCATGAGGAAATACAAATCTACTGGGTAATCAGCGGCGTTTTTAAAAGAAAACTCGAATTCTTGGGCCTGTCCAGCTCTGAGTTTTATTTCCATTTTTTGTGGTTTCATCTGAATCACTTGACCAAACTCGGAGGAGAAAGTCTTGTTTTCAATGATAGAGATAGAACTTATTGGATTTATTTTATTGCTACGACACCAATCGTCATTTGATTCGACGTATTCGCTAGGCATACATCGGGTGCCATTATAACTATCCTAAAATAAAACTTAAAGGCTTTAGGTACTTGCTGAATGCTGATCCAGCCAAAAGCTTTCATTTATTTGAAACTATTTATTTCTTCATGGCGTCATAACTCACCATAGCACACCAAACGCACTGATTTGGATCTCTAATACATTTCTCACAAGTAAATTGTTGCTCACAAGAATATGAATATCGAATACCATAAGAAATAAATAAAACAAACATAAAATACTTCATTATAAATACATGAAAACACTTTAATATGAACAAATAACTCTAAACTGAATTGTGGTTCTGATACGAGGTCATATCCTTAACATTATCCTTATTTATTATGAGCTGGTTTTACCGACTATGCTTTATTTTTGACGATAATTTTTGTACGTGTACTACTATTTTTTTATATACGACATTACTGTAATTGCCAAGGTTTCTTTAACGCAATTGCAAGGTATCGTTGGTATTATAAAGCAGGTAGTTGATGTACATTATTTAGGTATGGGTACTACAGGAGCATTGAGACGACAATAGAAGATGATTTCGCTTATAATGTTATATCGGCAATTACTTATTAATTACTTATTATTATTACATTAAGTACCACGTTGTTAAGCCTGTCTATTGGCGTCTATCTTGAATGGACGTCTATAACCGCCATGAGCAGGTAATTTTTTTGAAATGACAAACGCTATTGGCATAAGGCCAACACAGCTTCTCGCGGACTTTTGGGGCCGAGAAATGTGTTGTGCCGCGACTTTTTTGGAAGGGCTATTTGCTACCGGCCTTACATCCATGACAGCCTATGTGCCGCGAAAAGCGCAAGGGCGTCTCCTGCGACACATGTCGCCGGTCGGAAGTTGGGAGCAGTTAACAAAACCCTCATTTTTTTTGTACTACCGTGTGTCCCACATTAACATTTAGGCTAACTTTATAATTTTATCTAAAAACCTCGTATCTACGTTGTTGAATAAGTCTACCACGAAACGAGAGGTATCGGGTTGGAATAACGATCCGGACAGTTATAAATTACAATTGAATTTATAATTTATTTAGTATCTGGAAGGGCTTGACAGTGGCCGGCCAAGTGAGTGTCTTAATACTGTTGTACCCGTGGGAGAGCCATGCCGAAGCATATGCTGACGCACTAATTGCGCCGGCTCGTACGAAATGATTCCATGGACTCACAGAATACTCAACGTGAAATTATAGTTGTACTGAAACGGCGCTTCAACTGTTTTTCTCTGAGTGAGTGAAGATATTAGAGGCCCTTAAAAATGCCGCTTAAGTGGCGTAAAAAGCCGGCTACACAACCAATGTGGCGCGTTTGTCCATGAGCAGTGGATAATAATAGACTCTTACCATATAAAAGACCCACCTGCTCTGTTGTCCGCTATACCATTAAAAAATACTAGTTAAAACACCAAGCGTTGTTTTGCCAAATAAATTATGAACATTAGATATAAACGGTTATGGAATTTATTATACGCGTATCAAGCGTTACAACTTTTCTCTACAAATCAATTACCAATATCTCATTGTTAAGGCAGCGTTCGTAAGAAACAATTTACCTACTCATAAGTAACGTAGCTTTTTAATGATGAAAATATTTTCAAGATCAGTTCAGTAGATATTATTCCGTACGTTTTAAACATTCAAAATTAACCTCTTTATAATATTATTATAGATGAAAAGGCCACAATAATATTATTAATCATCTTCATTTAAATTATTGCTATATCCTTATTAAATGTTTAAGTTACATAGCGAGCGCTCGTGAATTTAATCATGAAAATTGTATTTACAATATTTCTTTACTTAAAGTTAGCTTTTATATGTTGCGAATCAAATTGTAACAACTTTAAAACCTGCAGTGGATGTATCGGTTACAATTTAGAGACCTGTGTTTGGTGTTCTGCAGTAAGTAGGTCCTATATTAATTAATATTATAAGCCAAATGAATATTTCCTCTGAAAATATTATTTATTACGACGAAGAAGAGTTAATATATACTTAAAAGAGAGTGCGTGTAACGTTCACAGGCGATTGAAGTAACATTTCTTTGGCATTGTACGAGATGGCAATTAAATAAAATCAACACATATAAAAACTTAAAAAAGCATTTATTGATAATGTAACGCCAGTAATATATACAATAATTAACTTCGACTATTATACAGTTTAATACAATAATTTAATTAATATTTCAAATATGATATGATTGGTATATGATAACAGAAGTGACAGAGAGACGTAAATTCTACTTCGCAAATTGTCTTAGTTTCTTGAGAAAACTGCAACAATAGTCGTACCATTATTTTCGAATATAATCGATTACCATAAGGATAAATAGCAACTTTGAATAATAAAATAGAAACTTACGTTTTTTTTAACGGCACGACATCTTTAGATGTTTGATTTTTTTGATTATAATTATTTACAGATGACGGTGTAGAATGTTCCTGAGATTCAGACATTTTTATTCAATAAAGAATCAATTATTATTTTTATAAAATCATTTTTTTTAAATTCCTTTTTATCACTTGCACTTTTAGAAAATATTCACTCAAAACACGTGAACGTGACCTACAGATGCTATAAAATTAAGCTTATATTGGATCAGCTGCAATCTGAGAGGTAGAGAGTATGAAGAATGAGTATGAGTACCAAGATAGCTTACTTCGGTTATTGCCGACTTAAGCATCGGAATGTACTTACATCGACTGTACAAGATAGTATACTGAAAAGACCTAAGTTACTTGTTTGTATAATTAAATATTTATACATAATTAATTCTACTATATATTATTATTTTTATTCAATTTAATATTTTTAATAACGTTTTTTTTTTCAAAAATTTTTGATTGATTTGTTTAAAAACTGTCTATTGACAAAGTCAAAAATATATAAAATCGAATGGTACAGAAACGTGACGCCATATTACCGTAACGACTTCCGTTACATTGTCGTCCATTTACCTCCTAGTCGCGCCTAACGAAGTTTTACTCCAATAATATTTTTAAAAAACAATGTTATTAACCGCTTTACTCCAAACGATGTCTGTAAATATGGTACACGTCTCACTGGCGGGCATTTGTAATTGCAAATACTAAGCAGAACGACTACAGACGTATCTTATTTTATATAAATTAATAAATAAGGAACTTATTGACTCCGCCTACTGTTAACAGAAAGAACACGATGACGACCGCTGTCAAACATTAGACTATGCTAAGCAAGAAGGGATTCATTGGTGCAAGGAAGATTTTTATAATCCACCGAAGATATCTAGCTTTGAAGTGGTCGAAAATGATTCATTTAACGCCGGCCTGAATGGAACAAAAATAATACAATTTAAACCTCAAAAATTACGTATAAAAGCGCGTCCTAATGCATTAATTCCTTTTAACATGTCCTATAAGCCAGCTAAAGATTATCCTCTGGATATATATTTTGTGATGGACTACTCTGCAACAATGAAAAAGCACTCACAAACACTCATTAATCAAGCTGAAAATATATATAAAGAATTAAACATGTTGACCAATAACGTTCGATTTGGAATAGGAAGCTTCGTTGAAAAACCAGCGATGCCGTTTGCAGAGTAAGTCATGTTACAAAATGTACATTACTAAACTATTAAACATTTCAATAATTTATATCCAAGTTTATGCACCTACAATGAATATGTTGTTACGTATGTCTTTTTGTTTTTCAGCGTAATTATGCAAGTGTATGCTTTCAAAAATCATCTGTCATTAACTGACAACCTAAATCTTTTCATAAATAATGTTGGCGAACCAAATGGCGCTAACTATGATGACCCAGAAGCTTCCTTCGACGCCCTAATGCAAGCTATGGTCTGTAAAGAAGTCATAGGGTGGCGAAATACTGCGAGACGAATAATATTGTTGTTTACGGATGCTGTTTATCATAGCGCGGGAGACGGAAAATTCGTTGGTGCAATGCGTCCCAATGATATGAAATGTCACCTTGAAAATAATACTTATACGAAATCTTTAGTGTATGACTATCCTTCAGTCAGTCAAATCAATAAAATAGCCACTGAAAATAATATAAAGATTATATTTGCTGTTGATATTACAGTCCATAGAACGTACGAGGCCTTAGAAAAGAAAATTCTTGGCTCTAAATATATACCCTTGAACGGTAAAATCAGTGAATTGATTATTAAAGAATATTTGGTAAGTTAAGTTATATAGAAATTGATCGTCATAGACTATAGAGTCCATTTTATTATAGTAATAAACAGAGTAGGAAGTCTAATGATCTTTTGTATGTCTTTACTATCTCTTTTCAGAAATTAGTAAGATCCGTTTTAGTTGATTCTAACATACCTCAACCTGCCAAATTAACAAAAATCGAACCAGACTGTAGAAGCGTTGGTATTTGTCAAGTTAGACACGAAAAGTCTTTGAACATGACGGGATATATAAAAATAAACTCATGCCCGTCAAGCGGTCAAAATTTGAAATATTTATTAAAACTAGGTCCAGTATCTCTTGATGAGAAATTAGAAATAGAATTAGAGATAGATTGCAATTGTGATTGTGAAGGTAACGGGGAAAGTAATTCCACAATGTGTAGCAACTCTGGTACATTTCAATGTGGAGTGTGTAAATGTAATACTGATAGGTACGTATATTTCTTGGAACAATCTGCTACCATTTTACCCAATTTAAATGTTTCCCTCTCCTTTCAGTTATGGAAGTAATTGTTATTGTAAAGGAAGTGTTAAAAGTACTAGAGATTTAGACAAATGCAAAGCAAATAGCGACGACGCCAACTATTGCAGTGGTCGTGGAATATGCAGGTATTTGTATTTCATGAATTGATATATTGCTAAATTATATTATATACATTGATTATTGATATATCAGCTTCCGGCAGAGATATTTCCAAACCAATATGATTTGGAGACCTACAAAAACGAGCGACTCTGCGTGGACTGGGGGTATCCATGGGCAGAGGTACGCTTGTCTTAGATGAGCCTCCTGCTCCTTTCGCACCGTTTCTATAAAAAGTTACCACCATTAAGTGCTATATAACTAATAATAAATAAAAAACATTACAGATGCGGCAAATGTGAAGAATGTAAAAAGGGCTTTTCCGGTGATTTCTGTCAATTCGACGACAATGCTTGCCCGAGACCTGGTGGCCTTTTATGTTCTGGTCACGGTAAATGTCAGTATGGTAGTTGCGAATGTGAACCAAATTGGATCGGCGATGACTGCCGTTGCCCTGATAATGATCACAGTTGTATGGCGCCTATTTCCTATGAGGTAAAAATACCAATCACCCGTGGGACGCTGACGCACTAATTGGACTAGCTCGTCCGAAGTGATACCACGGGCTCACAGAATACATAGCGTCAAACGGTACTTGTATTGTGTTTCGCAGAGCGAGTGAGGATATCGGAGGCCCTTAAAAGAGCCTCTTAAGTGGCGTAAAAAGCCAGCAACACAACCAATGCGCGTACTGTGGCGCGGTTGTTCATGATCGACGGTGTTCGGGTGTCGGAGATCCACCTGCTCCATTGTCTGATATACTATAAAAAAAGTCATATTTCATCGATTTAACATGTGTATTGAACTAATTATTTTAATGAATAATACCAAAATAAATAATTCCCACTAGTTAACATTCATTATGATCTCAATATTTTTAAATTTACCACTCTATAATCGAGTATTTCATAAATAAGATAATCTCCTAATATGTTTCTGAGTTCATTTTCTTTTCTTCTCAACATTACTCAAGAAGTTAGAAATACATTAACTATTATATTTATATATATATACATATGTATATACTTATATTGTATTAAGTACAATGATATTTCTTAGGTATGCTCTGGAAAAGGTATATGCAAGTGCGGAGAATGTATATGTCAACAACAGAATGCCACTAATGAAATATGTTCAGGAAAATTTTGCGACGATTGTGAAGAGTTAACGCAAAAACGATGCAAGGAACTCGAAGACTACGCTCTCTGTAACTTCAATTACAACAAAACAAAGTGCGAGGAAGAATACAATCAATTTACCACGGGAGTTATCTTTGTCAATAAGACGGAAATGTTTACGCCTGGACGTGAACATAAAGCAAAATGGTGCTATAAATTATTAAAAGATGATAAAACATTGACTTTCCTATATTACTACCCAAAAGCGTCGGTAAACACATTGGAGCTAGTGATACAGAATGAATTGGATGAACAAGATAAAGCTAAAGTTTGGGGTAAGTTGTACTTTTTAAAACTATAATTAACGGTAAAAAACAAGGTTTTTTTAACGGTCCATTTTCAAGTTCGTCATATAGTATAGATAGATAAATTTTATTCATTTATTATCTGTTTGTGTGCTTTCTCCGCATTCTTGCAGAACTTAGCAAAATGCCCATGTTTGTTGCATTTGAAACAATGGCGGCCCTTATATTTTGTTGGCTTCTGATTATTTTTGGTCTTATGATTGTAATGGCTCTTTTTTGAGTTTTTCTGTTCTCTTTTCTTCTTGAAGTAGCTTTTTTTTAACAGATCAGTACTTATTAAAATACCGGAACCCTTCAGCCCCATTGTTGATTATCATAGAAGCGTAAACATAGACCTGCTAGCTATTTCTTAAGTTTATAAACAGTAGTTATGATTTTGCTTATAAAGTCTTCGACACTGTTACATTACTCTAGAGATGTTTTGACAAAGTCTTTCAAGAGACCAACTTATTTTGGACAAACTTTGATCATCAAAGGCTTTAAGATATCCCAAATTTGTTTGGCTGTCTCACAGTTATGTACATGAATATATAACTGCGAGTCCAAAAGAAGTATCAATTTGGCTTTAGACTTGACGTCTTTTGAGGTATCTGTGTAGCTTTACCGGATGTCGGTTCAACACACTGCCACAAATCTTTATATAAGATAAAGATATATTTTTGTTGCAAACTTCCACGTGCCACTGTATTCTAGTTCCGTAAGTTTATCCAAATTGAACATCTGTCCCATAGGACATCTTGAGCTGAAGAAATTTTATACCTCCACCAAGTACTCGGTGATTGTTTTGTCGGTAAACTTGCAGAATATTCATGTCTCAAATCCTTATTATATAGCTCCGTGGATTCCAACCACGCTCTGCTACCCTCAAGGTTTTTCTACAATAACAACGGAGTATTTTAGATGATATTTATTTCAAATGCAAGTAGAGTGCTTCAGTAACAATGTATGAATCAGTAAGAAAAAGCGAGAGCGTTTGACACCGCGACACTGACAGCTGTCAACTAAGTTGGCTGCGTTCCAGTAATAACAAATACTAAATATATATATTAAACTTTCATATAAAAAAAATGTAGAGAAATGAGAAATTGAATGTTTTTGATGTCTTATAAAATAATATTATTTCAGTTGCTGTTGTAAGTGCAGTTTGTGGAGTTTTACTTGTTGGACTTTTAATGTTGATTGGTTGGAAAGTACTCATAGACGCACACGATAAAAGGGAATACAACAAACTAGTTAAAGAGTCGGCTGCTGCAGGTTATGATGTATCAAATCCATTGTATGTCAACCCAGAAGTTAATTTCCGGAATCCAGTTTTCACTGGACATTAAAGAAACCATTTGCAAATTGTAGAACAACAGCAGTTTAAAAAGGAACATTCAGGCATTTTAACAAAGCCCTAACTTTTATACATAAAACAATACATACATATAATTTATATCTTCGCGTTTCGCTACTATTTCTTATTAATTTGACCATTCAAATCTTTTAGGTGTATCCTAAATATAATTAATTCATACAATAAAGCTATGTATTTTTTAAATTTTTGTTTTATTAAGAATTTTGAAAATTTAATTTACATATACATACTTAAAGATGTAAAACGCTTAGATCTAATGCGTCTAATTCCTGAAATTATAACAAGTGAGTCATAATCAACTACTTGCTACTATATTTATAAAGCACCAGCTGATATTATGTTAATTTTGTTTGAAGAAAAACGGACAGATAATGTTAGCGATGGATAATTGTTGATTTATATTAAAATTAGGATTTCCAGGGAGGCTTTTTTATAGTATAACAGATAACAGAGAACACCGCCACTCATGGAAAAACGGCGCCATAGTCCGCGCATTGGTTGTACTGCCGAGGTTTTTATGCGACTCAAGCGGCATTTTTAAGGGCCTCCGATATCCTCACTTACTCAGCGAAATACAGTACAAGTACCATTTCACGTTGAGTATTCTGTGAGCCCGTGGTATCACTTCAGATCAGCCGCCCCAATTAGTGCATCCACATATGCTTCAGCATGACTCTCCCTCGGGTGTGACTATTAAAAGACTCGGCCGACCACTGTCAAACGATACCAGAGACCGAATAAAATATATATTATAATTGTCCGGACCGGGATTCGAACCCGATATATATATATACCTCTGGCTTCGTGGTAGACTTATTACACCATTTAGCTACGACTGGCTCTGACGCTCTTAAAGGCTGTAGTGATCTGGAGGCCTTTTTAATTCGCCACTGTATTATTCATTTGTCTGGGTTGAAGTGTATAGGTACTGTCGGCATGTCTAAAGTGGTTCGTAGTCATTAACGCGGATTGTTGTAAACCTATAGTTTAAAATGTTATGCTGAACGGCTCCGTGCGTCACTGCGACCCGAGTATAAAAACTTTCATAATATAAAACATCTGCAACTATGATTTAGTCAAGTAGGTGTTGCGAAATGCACGCGGCGCGGCTGGGACGTGTCGGAGCGAAGCGCGGAGTCGCGAGATTAAGGCCCTCCACTGATGCACTTGTATTAAAATCGCGTCCCAATCGAGGGCGGCGGCGACGGCGTCTATTCTTACACAATTATATAAGAAACAAATTTTGAAGTACCTATTTAAATATATCAATGTTTTTGTTACTTTTTAAGGTTATATAACGGCATCATATGAGTTTAATTTACAAAAAGTGATAGTATTAAATAAATATATAAATATTTGGTTTAAATAAAAGAATATTAATAAGTAAAACACAGACATTATTCTTTATCATTTATTGACTAGTTACTACGTACGTTTCAAAAATTGCAAAAGTAAAAAAATCTAGATTATAAAATTACAGTCTTTTTGGGCAGATTTTGAAATATGAAACGTATGATCATGGTAATTAGGTATGTGATGTTAATTAACTATTAAACACGTATATTATTTTTTTACAATACAGAATACAATCGTTAAAACTAACTTATAGATGCAACGTTAGAATAATATTTAAATTAAAGTTAACAATATATTTACAATAATATACTTCCAAGTACAATGCAATCATAGCCTACTCTTATACTATACACAAAAAAAATAAAACTATATTGTAAATAGCAATGTGTATTGAACAAATTCATAGTTCAATTTAAATAAGTGCTGATTTCTTACAGTTTCTTGCTAAATTTCTAAAGAAAAGAAGCATAAGTTAATTGAAAATTCTAATAAATGAGGATTAATTTTATAGCACAAGAGAGCTCAAACTTTTATGGCCGCTGTAAATTAAACCCCATAGATCGATCACTGGCTGGACGTCTTTTATACGTGTTGCCAATACCTGAGCGAAGCAGCGGTTACAAAACAACAAAGTTGTAGTTAAAACGTATCTATCTATTGAGGGCAGACTAAGTATCAATTAATTTCCGATTATAGATTTATAATTGGTAACAATAGTTCAAACGAGATAAATAAGAACCATCGAAACAACACCTACTTCGTTTCGTGTGTCAGAGTTCGTGTTAAAACCCGTTATTCATAAGTTCGATTGTACTGGGAATCATCCCACACGTACGCGGTACGAATACAGCCTTTGTAAAATTCACTAACCCACTTTCTTACTTTCTCTCCATATTGATTCATGCGAAATGAACATAATCGTTTAATTGATAGAAAACTAAAATATCTATTGTCATCTAGATGAACGTAGAAGTGAAACTATCAGAATATCAGATGCTTGTACAATCAATAATTATGACTGTTAAAATGAGTATAATAGTATATATAATATATAATTGGTATAATAATAATTTTGTATAATTGTTCAATAATATAGTGGCAGTATGTTAGTTATTCAATTGGTAATCGACAATAACTTTAGTTTAAGAGAATGCTATGTATAAATAAACATAGAATTAACAATGAGCACCAGAACTTATCAAAACTACATAATTTTAACAACATCCTCATAGTAAAATAACTCGGTTTGGAGATCATATTGTCATTTGAGAGAGTACTTTTACTATTTGTTTCCGATTAGTTATTAAACTATGAGTAATCATGAGCTCACTACCTAATGGTTAAATGTATGGCATACAAACTACTTTTCTAAGCAAGTGTAAGGTCACGATTAGGTACAATGCGTCAACTATGTTTACAACAAAAATCAAACGTGAGTCATACATTACTTAATCATCTTAAATATCACAGAGATAACGCATTACATAATATATGTAGACGTGCGACGTGATAGCTGATACCGGAACATCGTAATTTTTCCATCATAGTGATGATCACAGTCCATTCTGGAATGAGACTACCGGCTTCCATGCTGCAAGGAAACCTGCGAACAAAAATATAAACTTAAGAATTTATGCCACCGTATTAGTCATTTAGTTCCGTGACGCAGATTGAGTCAGAATTGGCGATTCACAAACGTAGTTGTTATCTACATTCTATAAGGAAAATCAAGACTTATACGACTCATGGGTCTTCAATTGTTGATATTTAAGCAAATCATTATAATGAACAGTAATTGAGTTAGTATCGATTTTGTCACCAATTATGTTATACCTAGAATGGTGTCTGTAACATAGGTATGTTAATGATGAACGATTAAACATGTCATGTATTTCAATAATACAGAACTTTAAATAAAATGCTAAGATTTAAAGCTGAACTCAGCTTGTTCTAGTTTATAGAGACGAACAAGTAACAAACATAAAATGAATTCTTGGCTTCCCACAGGATACACAGACAGGACAAATAAGCTATAAGATAAATTTGTCAATTGAATCTATAAAGGGATATTTGAGTATAGTTTTATGATTAATAAATGAATCAAGACACCTGATTGCTTCGGAAAGGAATAATTTATAATACAAACACGGTACTGTATGAACTTATGAAGACATCCTGCGATGTTTGACCTTTTATCTGGGTTCGTATCAGTCAGACTGCATAAATGACCACGTTCATATTTAACTAGGGATGTCGTACCGCCTGGATATCCTTATCTTTTATTGATTGTGTATTAAATGCAATTTTAGGTTTATAGTTCGTAAATACATATTTATAAAAAAGAGGAAGTTTAATTAAATACTATTTTTATTAGACTTGAAAAATAAAAACGGAAGTAATAAAAATTAGGGAATAACTGACAGTAGAAAACATATTTTTTTATAGTACATATAGCGGAAAACGGAGGACGTGGGTATCCTATATGGTAAGAGAACACTGCCGTTCATGGACAGTCACGCCAAAGTCCGTGCATTGGTTGTGTTGCCGGCTTTTTATGCCACTTAAGCGATATTTTTAAGGGCCTCCGATATATTCACTTACTCAGCGAAACACAGTAGAGGCACCGTTTTAAGTACAACTACTATTTTATGCTGAGTATTCTGTGAGCCCGTGGACGAGCCGGCCCAATTAGTGCGTCCGCATATGCTTCAGCATGGCTATCCTACGGGTGAATTTATGATATGTACACACTGTTACTAATATAATTGACTAGTAAATAAATGACTAGTAACAATTATTGTTGTCTTAAAAGAGTCAAAATACTTTGTACAGATTCAGCAAATTTTATGAGTACGAAGAGATGTATTTATTTATTTAATAGAAATTAATTAATAAAACACCTCGCAGAATACTCAGTGTGAAATGGTAGTTGTACTGTGTTACGCAGAGTGAGTGAGGATATCGGAGGCCCTTAAGAGTGACCTTAAGAGAATGCGCGGACTGTGGCGCGGCTGTCCGTGGGCGGCAGTGTTCTCTTACCATAAAGGAGACCTACCTGATCTGTTGTCAGCTATATAATAAAAAAATCTTTAGACCAGATGCTACAACTAAAAATCAAATAAATGCTGAACATAATGTTACTTACATTGAAGTTATTGGGTTATATTTATAATTTATTTGGGTCGTATAACATTTAGCAAGAAAAAATATAAAGGGTACACCCTTGACTTCTCCATGATTGTGAAATCATCATGTACCTGGTTATGTTAAAACACTATACATAAGCCACCGATAATATTTGATGAATATTACGTACATACCTTGTGCTTAATTTTTAACACGTAGTAATTTGTTTCGAGTGTGTGAAAGTTTAAGGCCAAAGTTGGATAGTCAATTTGGAAACGAATAACACTATCTCTACCAAGATAATGTAAAACAATGTTATGTAAACAGATAATTAGTTTGCGTATAACAATATGGGTGGTTTAAACCTTGGGTGGCTAGTTACGCACTTTCATTTAGTTATTACTTATTAGTGTGAAATCGATATTACTTTGCAAATACTACTATATAATACTCTGTACGTTCAGCTGTGCATTAAATGTGCATTAAAAAAAATACATTGACAAAAATACATATAACATTGAGGCTAATGTAGGTAGTATAAGTATCAGACTTCTGTGTCGATACTACTGAAATATTTTAACAAGGGATCCCATTAGACATTCGGCTCTACAATTTTTAAATCAACTTATGTAACAATTGAATCACGTCTCAATTATAATTTGCCAAGCACTCATTGCATGGTCGATTATGTATTTATAATCGATCATTCAAATAAACAAAATACCAGAAACATTGTAGGAACTAAAAACTATGAAAAATTGTAAAGTTACGCTTAAATTATTAATTAATCTTGTGTGTGAACTACCAATTTTGAGTTAAAATTTGTAATGAGTAGCACCTGTAATTTCTTTAAAATGTGTTTTATTCGATTATGAATTCAGAATTAAATTCCAATTATGATGAATCGCGGCGCTGTGATGACTCACTACACAAACACATACGTGACATGTCTGTTTGGTTTGTACGATCGAAATTAAAAACTCCAACAAAAATTGAAAATTGTCATCTCGTTTATCAATTTTTATAAATTTATTAAACGCTTATTATATAAGTTTTTAGATATTTTTAAAGTAAAAATAAGAAGGTAAAATATATACGTTTCGTTATAAAGTTTGGCCAAATGTAGATAGAACATTCACTAGCGCTGCTGGCTATCGAATCTACAACGTAACTTGAAATATGTATCATAGTAATTGTATGTCTGAGAACTGGATTCGTCCCACACAGTGTCGGGGCAACGGGAAACGACCACAAATTGCCGATGCGTGGGTGTTTGATACAGGTACTCACGTAATACTGGTACCTACTTGCTTTAGGCTTCTAACTATTTAAAGCACATGAAATACACGATTTAGAAAGTTATATTGAAATATGTGTTGCAATTGGAGCGAAGGATTAAACTCAAAGGCGATGAAAAACTTATACGGCCTTCCTTATATAAAACTAATCGTAAACAGTAGTACCAGTTGCTCTTTACTCAAATTTGAAATAAAAAAATTATGTATCTGTTTAACTTAATTAACTTAACTTAACTTTAAGCTAATTGACTAAATATTAGAAAATATTTAAGTACTGGCCTGGGTGCAGTACTCAGGTTTCCTTATTCGGACTAAAGGCGTGCGATTCCCATGACAATTTACTGAGCACGTTCGCCCTTAATAAACTGTATGCACTGATAATTTATAAAAACCAAAAATAATTTAAGCACCATCGAAGAATGTAACTATAAATATGTAACTAATTTAATAATTAAATTAGTATTCGAAAAATAATAGTGATTAGTTTTTAAGTGTATATTTTTTTTACTGGTATAGCAGACAACGGAGCAGGTGGGTCTCCGTATGGTATGAAAAAACCGCCGCCCATGGACAAGCGCGCCACAGCGTGAAACTTTATTTGTACAGTGTTTCGCAGAGTGAGTGAGGATATCGGATAAAGCCGGCAACAAAACCAATGCGTGGACTGTGGCGCGGTTGTTCATGGGCGGCGGTGTTCTCTTACCATATGGGTGAACCACTTGCTCCGTTGTTCGCTATACCTTAAAAAAACTAGGTAAATAATTGTTTTTTATTATTTTAAGCGTGCTAACATGGCCTCAAAACCACAACTATGAGACTAAGCGACATAGCGAACGATTTTAAATATAAGTATTTTGTCATTCATAAGACTATATTCTAAGAAATATTAACCTTTTCCGCTTTGATTGCAATTACAAGTTATTGTGAATTTTAGTCACGTACTAAATTAAATTAGTGCATTGTTTTTGTAATTTTTATGACTAAATCAAATACGATAAGACGCGTTGCTAATGGATAACGATAATTGAAAAAAAGTTGACTATGTTTAAATTAAAATGACCCGTGTACTCGTCTGATCGGTTCACGTTAAAATATCCAATAAACCAGCTTCTGGCATTAAAGCCGTATTATATTATGTTTTAAACACATATAAGTTAGTTCTATGGTTGAAATATTACAAAAATAAATTTGAGCACAAAAATAAGTTTAAGAGTCTCGTAGCTTAATGGTTTTAAAAAATAAACCGAAATGAAGCGAGAGGGATCGGGTTAGAATCCCGATACCGACAATTATAAATTATAATTTATTCGGTCTCTAGGATCTGACAGTGGCCGAGCAAGTGTCTATACTGTCGCACCCGTGGGAGAGCCAAGCTGAAGCACATTCTGACGCAGTAATTGGGCCGGCTCGACCGAAATGATATCACGGGCTCACAGAATACTAAGTGTGAAATGGTAGTTGTGCTTGAAATGGTACTTCTACTATGTTTTTCTGAGTGAGGGAAGATATCATAGGCTCTTAAAAGTGCCGCTTAAGCGGCGTAAAAAAGCCGGCAACTCAACCAATGCGCGGACAAAAATAAATAAATATAGTTATGAATAATAGTTATAATTTACCAGGAATTCTGTATTATATATTAAATTTGCTTTTCGATCGTATACAAACACAATAAAATGAATAAATTCACCCGAATTATAACATTTATCGTGTCGTCTCATTAATAGAAGTTCGTGATTTTCTTATTTAGAAAACCTGCTAGATTTTGTGAGATAGAGTAGGTGGGTCTCCTATATGATAAGAGAACACCGCCGCTCATGGCCTCTGATATCCACACTCACTCTGCGAAACACATCACAAGTACCATTTCACGCTGAGTATTCAAATTATTTTTTTTATGAAGAAATTATTATATCAAGAAATTAATTTATATTGCATAGGATTATATATTTCGTAATAACTTAGATAACGTTACTCAAATTGAATAATATTGCTCAGCGCAAGAAATCCTCTTGGGATGAAACTTTCTATTACGATAAGTTGTAGCAGAAGATACTAGAACAGGTACTTTGACCAACTCTAATCCAGCCCAAACATTTATATACCTATGTATTGAAAAAATATGTATTATAAATGAGATATTAATTGGTAACTTCATTGGATTGATATCAGTAAACACAGTAATTTTGAACATGTCGTTGTTTTGTCAATACTATAACCACGTTTTAAAACATTCAATATTTATATAGGCTATGCATATGACATCATTAATTGTGGTTAATAAGGGTTATTCACGCATTGATAAGGCGTATTAACTTATTCGAATGGTTTCGTTATTCACAATTAAAAAAATTTGCTGTTATGAATTGTTTAAGATATATGATGTTTATAGATTTAAAAATCTATATCTTCTATAGAAAATAAACACAATCGCTTAATAGATGTGCAAAAAATACTTGCTTATATTTTAATACATTTCATAAGAATGCTGATGTCGCTATCAATTAATATTTCATATAAGGCTTGATCAGAAGGAAATGTCTATATTTACAAATGACAACGTACCTTTTATAGACTATCGTTTGTCGCCATTAGAAGGAATAGATTTAACATTTAATGATCAAAGATTATAGAGGTAATGTGGTAATGTTTCATAACTAGATAATTTATAAATGCGGCAAAAGTAAATTGTAGCCTTCGTTAGTTCAATAAAATACATAGCGGCGTCTGTAATGTAGATATTTTCAAGATTTACCACTTTTTGTATTTATGTAAGAAAAATACAAGTGAGTTATTATATAAGAAATTCACTGTGTGACATAATCCTCTTTGAGGATTTTCTGCACACCGAATATAATCCTTTGGTATCAGAACCCAACATAGACTAAAATTTTTTTAATGCATTCAACATCTAATAAACAAATCATAAATCAAAAAATTCATAATTGTTCACAATAGTATCACAGTTCTCTCACAATCGTGGGAGAGTCATATTAAAGCATATGCGGACGCAGTAATTGGGCCAGCTCGTCCGAAGTGATACCACGGGCTCACAGAATACTCTGTGTGAAACGATACTTGTACTATGTTTCGCAAGGTGAATAAGGATATCTAATGCCCTTAAAAATGCCGCGCAAGTGGCGTAAAAAGCCAGCATGTATACAATCAATGCGTGGATTGTGGCGCGGTCGTTCATGGGCGGAGGTGTTCTCTTATTATATAGGCGACCCACCTACTCCGGTGTCCTCTATAGAATAAAAAAACAGTTCCCAAATCGCGAAAGTCTCAAAAATCAGTTTATATACAGGCTAATCCATACAAACTAACGATCTTCTCAGTTATTTCTAGGAAGTGCTCAAAAAGTTCACTCTTACACAAATTACCATTTCCGGAAATGGTAGATTCTTTCATTTGAAATATCGACAGCACAAACTCTTCTTTCACAATATTAGGTTTATATGTAGCTGTTAATTGGTAACAATTGTATGAGTAACGTAGGTTCAGAAAATTAATTAATCGTCCTAAAACTAAAACCACTTGAGGAATATCCTGGTATTACTTTATTACATATGAAAATTTGCCTTGTGAAACCTATTGATAATGATGTCACCATTCTATGTAAGTAATATTTACTTCTTCAACTTTATGGAGGCATATCTAAATATAGACAGAATCTAGCTATTGTTTGCAATTAAATTATATTTTACATAAAACGGTATAACTTAGACCACATTTTCAAAAATGGTTGTAAAACTGATTTATAACTTAACTATCATTACAAAAAATTATTACAGTTCTTGGCGATCTGTAAAGAACTTAATATTAGATACAATTACAAGAAATAACTAGGCACTATTTCTAGGTCATCAACCTTGACTCTACCCAAAACGTAGGTCATTATACTTTCGGAAATATTACATTCAAACTACTAAATAATATTTATCTACAAAATGATTATTGTTCTCTATCTATTTATTCTAGTAAAGTTCATGAAGTTTCTCATACATATTTAAAATAAATATTTTAATAATAAAAAAAGATTTCATATATGTAAAACTCCTCTTCTTCCAAAATAATAAATCTTAATATAATGAACAAAAAAATGCAATATTTCTAAATTTAATTCTACTCACTTTCTCTTTTAGGTGTAAAATGATGACTTCCTTAAAATTAATATGACAGCCTAATTTGTTACTGAGAGCTAAGTAGAGTGGCATTTGTCTCATGAAGAATTGAAACGAGTGCAATTTGTGACTGTCAAAGGCAATCTATAGTTTTCGACGTTCTCGTTAATGCCCAACATTAGAGAAGCTTTGATAAGATTTATTAATGTTTGGAGATAATCTTGAATTGAATAATATGAAGCACATTGAATATAGTAAAGTTATTAAAACTAACGTAAATTGTACTATGCCAATGTATTCATCTCAGAAATAAATCCTAGTAATCAATTTCAAAGAATATAAGCTGTGAAATATTTATAAGTATGCATTGTATATATATATATATCATTACATATAATACCTACTGTAAAAAATGTTTTTTTTAAATTTTATCAGATGTGACACCAGTAAAAGCTATAAAATATATTTTCCAATGGGAGAGCTTTGCTGAAGCGTATGCTGACGCACTAATTGAGCCGGCTCATCCGAAGATCAACCAGGGGCTCACAGAAAACTCAGCGTGAAACGGTACTTGTACTGTGTTTCTCAGAGTGAGTGAGGATTTCGGAGGCCCTTAAAAGTGTCGTTTAGGTGGCGTAATAAGCCGGCAACACAACCAATGCGCGGAGTGTGGCGCGGTTGTTCATGGGCGGCGGTGTTCTTACCGTATAGGAGATCTACCTAAAAGATTTTCTTATCTTTATGGAAATGAAAGATTAAACTTAAATATTTACTAAGGTCAAGCAATTGCGTACGTTGAACTTCGGAAAGCCACATGCTTCCCCGGTGAGTCTTCGGAGACAGCGATAAAAATCACAAATAATTCTGTCTCGTGTACGACAACTCAGCACAAATAATCCTTTGTTTGCGAACTGTAGTTTAAACACAATTCGGTAATTCTGTATTATTATTTTTCAGTTTCTGTCTTTGAACTGTTACGTCACCTTGTTAATTTGTTTGAAAACGCTGAGTATTCTGTGAGCCTATGGTATCACTTCGGATGAGCCGGCCCAAGAGTGCGTCAGCAGGATGTATGAAATGTGCTACTGAAGGATGAAGTATGCTTCAGTAGCTCTTCCACGGGTTAAACACTTGCCATAGAATCACAACTATTTAGCAATCAAATATTTAATTATTTTTAGTTATTTAGTAATTCGTGTTTCAAAGTGACATTTCTTTGTCTTCATACGTTATGTAACTGGAGATCTACGATTTGCACAAAAGAAAAAATGTTTATCGTAACTGTAATTGTTTTCAAGCATTTTAAAGGAATAAGTGATACCTGTATGGTAAGACCTTAAATGTTTCTATTTATTTACAATTTTAAATTCAAATGTATATTAAATCAGTACATTATGATATTTTTCAACCTTCAAAGCAAGAACCACAATAATGATTATATTCATTCTGTCAAGGTGGAAAAAACTAGTTTATAATGCATTTAAGGTAATAAAACTGGCGCCATAGCTTGTTATATTGAAAATTAATAGTTTTACAAAGAATTAAATTATTGTCCATACATCGCCATTGTAGCGTATAATTACGAACGCATTAAATCCTTATCGAGCAACGTGACGTCAGTAAATTCCTTACAAACACTAATTGATTTATATGATATGTAATATTATAAAATGGAAACAAGATATTATATCTTTCACATGGCTGAGCTGGGATGGGTTTCTAGTTTGGTTCATATCATGGCTACCAAGAACAGTAAGATCCCCGTAAGTGTTCTTCTTAAGAAACCGATTGAAGAGAATCGAAGTATAATTAAGGAAAAATACAAATTAATTTCCATTTTTAGCACTCATTAGGGCCGTTATGCTATCTTTCAGTAGGATTAAAAAAAGAGTCTGTATTTTCATATAAAAATAATGCTGTTATCAATAATTATAACTTATAATTATATATAAGCCCACCTGTAAGTGTAAATAAAAACTATAATAATGAAGATATCTATTTTAAAAAGGACAAAGTATTTTTGTTTTATTGGCAACACGTCACATGTCACAATTCCCGAATTAAAGGTAATATTTATATGATGAAGTAATCAGAACAAATAAAAAAATCTGTACAGTTATAGATAATTGAGAGTTTTAAAATAAAAGTGAATTGAGGTCGTTGACGGAGCGAGTGCGCGAAAAAATTCACACCAAGTAAGGTGCATGCGCAGATCGCAAGGACTTTAGCGCATATGGCGTCTGACGTGTTCAAATCTTTCTTTTTTTTTAATCTTAGGAATGTTTGTGACGCGATATGAGAGCGTGTAATGCAATTAGATATTATCGAATGTGTTACTCATTGTCATGAACGCTAAAAGAGGTGGTTAGAGAAAAATTTTAATTGATTAATACAGTAACTTATCAATAGACGATAATATATATATATATATATAGATAGATATAAGGTGTTAAGAGTAATAATTCCATAAATTCCTAGTTTTTATCATCGATTGGCTTATAAGTCGAGCTAAAAGGTTATATAACAAAAGAATGGGATATTATTCCACTCGTGTAGGAGACCGGCTCGTCCGAAGTGATACCACGGGCTCATAGAATACTCAGCGTGAAATGGTACTTGTACTTTAAACGGTGCTTCTACTGTTTCGTTGATTGAGTGAGGATATCAGAGGCCCTTAAGCCTCTTAAGCGATGTAAAAAGCCGGCAATACAAATAATTCGAGGATTATGGCGCGGTTGTCCATGGGCGGCGGTATTCTCTTACCATATAGGAGACCCACCTGCTCTGTTATCCGCTACACTATATATATATATATATATATATAATATTTATATATTTTCTATATATATATATATATATATAGAAAAAGATAACTCAAATGTAAGTTCAATTACTTAAGCATATATTGTTAAGGTAGCAACTCAGTGAGTCAAGAGTCGAATGACGTATTTCAATGAACGCGCGTTACCTAAACGTTCTTATTTTTAATGTTGCCATATTACATTAAACAAAAGTTTGTTGCTCTATTATAACTGAACACTTTTATTTGACTACGTATTACATGTAAATTAATTTATTATATAATTTACTCATATAGAAAACATATTGAATTAATTTATTTTCAATTTCAATGTTGACATCGTTGAGAAAGCCTTTTTTGTTATATTATCAAACGTGCAAGATAATTTTGAATATTTTGATTTGTCTTAGATATATAAATGATATGTCTTAAATCGCAGATGTTTATCGCGTTTGTCCAGGGAAAGACAGGTATTACCTTTGTGAACTAATGTTACGAATATGTTTAACAGTCATTTTATTGTTGTAAAACATAAGTAGAACAATACAAACAATTGCTGATGGAACTTAAAAACAGAAAATATTATCAATTTGGTTAAGCGTTGTTTTGCACAACTTCGGCGTATTTAGTTCATACCCTTTACAATGAACAGATAAGACGAACGAGAAGTAGGTTGGATATGAGATATTAAATTTACTTATTAACTGGCCTTGTTAACTTGTCTTTTATTCTTATGTTTGCGGTTAAATGACATTAAGAAAATACACGAGTTTTATTTTTTAACAATTTCAACTGTACAGAAATTACTATACATAAATACGGTTTGTTTAAATGTTAAAATAAACTCTGAGTTAATTTAAAGAGGTGTGAAAACCAGTTCAGTTTCAATTTTTTTTACTTGTAAAAAGTATATAATAGCTGTTTTTTGTTAGTCTCTCTAATTTATTGTTCTTTGCTACAATTACTCTTATTTTATTTTATTTTCAAATTCACGGTAAATGTACAGCTAACTTATATTAATAGTACAAAAGTTAATAAAAAGAGAAGGCAAATTAAAAGTTTACACAGGTATAATTTTGAAATTTAATTCTTCGTAAATGAAATTGTAGAAATCAAATTAAATAGATAAAATTGAATATTATTATTAATCGTCTTGACAATGCGTATTTAGTAAGGCTTGTATAAACAATAATTAAACAATTAACTTGTGTGTCAGAGTTCAGGATTATACTAAGGTCAATTCAATTTATCCATCAAAACGAATGGTGTCTATTTGATACGATTGTCTATGATATCACAGCTCCGAATACTCAACGTGAAACAGTACTTGTACTGTGTTTCGCTTAGTGAGTGAGGATATCGGAGGCCATTTAAAAATTCCGCTAAAGCGGCGTAAAAAGCCGGCAAGACAACCAATGCGCGGAATGTGGCGTGGTTGTCCATGGGTGGCGGTGTTCTTTTACCATATACCATACCCACCTGCTCCGTTGTCTGCTATACTATATAAAAAATTATATAATTTAACTCACCATAACTACCACTTCCCGTAGGTTGGGTTTTTGAACGACGACGTTGGTGGCTTGTACAATGGATTTTCTCCTGTGCAGTCCTCAGCGCCGATGTTCTGGTACATTGAGTCATTGAGAGGTAACGCTGGTGGTCTGTTCTTCCATACAAGGTAGCCTGCAGTCGCTGCTACAGCGGCCACAACTGCTATAACCCCGAGGATTATCGGCAGCGTGACTAGAAATAAAATAATTATATTAATGAAAACATAATATTGGGTTTCTATATCATCTGTATTATTAATATCAAAACTAAAGCTTGACTATGTATTTATACGTGAATGAGAGAACAGAATATGAAATATGACCGTAAAGAAATGATTTAAGTAAATAGAAAGCTACCATGTGTGGTTTAAAAATGATTAAACGTCTTTAAATAAATCCAGTTGCATAAGTTAATCATTATGGACTTGTGCCACAGATAAATAAACAGATAATCACTCTATCACAACACTAATGATGTTACCATTTGTGTAAGAGGGTAAGGTATAGTCAGCGTCAAAATTTTGAAACGACAGACAGAGATGGAAATATTAAAGAAAACAGCTGGTGGTCGTCAGAATAGCAGTTTGTGTACACGAATTACACAATACTTTGTTATGGTACCAGAAAGATGTTTCATAAAAAATGTTTATTGAACGAAATTTTGATGATACAGTGGAAGGAAGTGAATTATGTACGACAGCTGAATATAATAGTTCAGATTTATTATTAATTTACTGCCACCTTTTGGGAGTTTTACGACTTCAACAATCGTTATTGGTATTATCTGCTGTAATTATATTTAGTTTTTCTGGTCGCAAAAGATTAAGTGGCTTGCTTAATTAAAAACGATATGTTTTGACTGTGACGATAAATATTATCTGTTTTAAGTTTTTGCCATTTTGCCAATTTTGGCTTCTCAACAGAATTGTTCTTATTTTAATTCCCTTTTGATAATATCATTATTCATTACTTTTGTAATTATGCACTAGATACTACGTATTATTATATACTTTATTTGTTTATTATTATTCAAATAACACGTTAAATAATTTAGTTTCTAAACAGTTTATTAGGTTAAATACATACTGTTAATCAATTGTATTCATAATATATTATTTTCATCGTCAGAATAATAAAATATCAAAGAACACAAAACACTTCCTTCGTTATTATATTTTTATGGTATAGCGGACAACGGAGCAGGCGGGTCTTCTATATGGTAAGAGAACACCGCCGCCCATTGACATCCACGCTACAGTCCGCGCATTGGTTGTGTTTCCTGCTGTTTACGCCGCATTTTTAAGGCCCTCCGATATCCTCACTTACTACAACTACAATTTCACGCTGACTTTCGAGGTATCATTTCGGACGAGTTGACCCATATTTTTATGCGTCAGTTTGTGGGTACGTTTGTGCGTCCGCATATACTTCAGCATGGCTCGCCCACAGGTGCGACAGAATTAAGACACTCGCCAGGACACTGTCAATACCTTCAGACCGAATAACTTATAAATAATATTATAATAGTCCGGACCAGGATACAAACTTGTTACCTCTCGCTTCATGGTAGGCCTATTAAACCAATTAGTTAAGAGGCTCTTTATATTATTTTTGTTATGAAACTGGCTAATGAAACCAAAAAAAATTGTAATACCAAAGAACACAAAATAATTTGTCCTTTGTTAATTTATAATAACTACAATTTAATTTAAAAACCTAATAAACTCACCACTAACACCTCCAGTGACCTGCTTCTCTTCAACGGGGTCACACGACTTGGTGACCATGTAATATATCTCCTCATTCATTCTCATTGCTACGTATTCGAAATTACAATTGTCCAAGGTGTCGTTACACTTAATCCATACGTCTCTGTCTAGCTCATCCTTCTGTTGTAGTAAAGATGTATTCAACGATTGCCTGATAAGAGGGAAATTGTTGCACGATTCGCACCTTCCGGGACTCGGATTGTTGAAACAATCGTCACATTCATTGGTAATCATGCATATATCAGCGCAAAAGACCTTCTCGAAGTATTGCGATCCATATTGGTTGTCGTTGCATATACATTCGTCGCAAGGCCCGCACACACCATTACCCGAACATTCCACCTAGCCAATGGAAAACCTTAATAAGATAACTACCAGTACCTTTAAGCTAAGACTAAATACACCATGTGCATGTGATATACACACAGCTCTGACTCTTTCTCTTGCCGAGAAATTAAAGTTCTTTTATGAAAGTAAAGATAATTCATATATATCGTAGAAATACATACATCACTTCGAGATGTATCCGTGCACGGGACGTCACCACGCTTTTTCTCGCAGATTGGCTTTTCGCAAAATGTACCGGACCTATAGTAATAATAATATTAAATACAGAATTCTTTCAATTGTCACTTGTCAGTCTTTGAACATAGGTACAAATACATAGGTATAAGTACAAGATTTATTAAAGAGAAACTACTTATTGAACCATGAATATGATGGTTTGACTGTTAATATCCTTATTAGGAAACACAAATGGTGGTTGACGATGAAATAAATAGTTTTTTACGGTATAACGGACAACCGAGCAGGTGGATCTCTTATATGGAGAGAGCTCACCGCCGCCCATGGGCACAACAACCGCACCACAGTCCACGCATTGGTTGTGTTGCTGTCCTTTTATGTCTCTTTTAAGAGTCCCCAATGTCCTCATTCACTCAGCGAAACACAGTAAAAGTACCATCTCAAATAAGTACAGCAGCTCGAAGAAATAAAGAATTACATTACTTAAATATTAACATTCTTTATTTCTGAAACTAACCTTTTAGGGGCGAGTTTTAGAGTAAAAATATTTATATATAGTATAGTTATACAGAGCAGTGAGAGATAGTATAGTCAAAACATTGTAAAATTATGTAAATCTATGGACTGATGTCCATTAAAAAGCACTACTTCTAACAGTCGCATGCAGAATACCCAATTTATATTCAAGACCAAACAAATTTATAACGCTTTTAACACTAGTCCTCGGGATACGTACCATGAATATTGATTTTCAAGAAAACTTATGCGATAGACAATAAGATAAAAAAAATCTTACTTATGAGTGTATAAATCTTATAGTAAAACTAAAGCCATAATAATAATTATTATATTGTACTTTTGTTAAGGAAAATTAGTTATTTATTCTCTCTAAATAAGTGATTAAGAATTTTCATACTTCTGTTCTTTTTCGAAATACTAGGAAGAATTAGTCAGTGTTATTTTAAGACGTGTAGCATTTTTATCTTGTCTGATAAGGAACATAATACTTTTATTGACGATTTTCAGTGTAATAACGCATTCATATTCACAGTAAAAATGGTCTGATGTTATATCTGTTGATTAGATACGATCACTCATTAGTTTGGTTGTAATGATGCCGGCATGAAAGTAGGCCTGTGAAGTCATTATGACTTCGCAGTTGTACGAACAAGGGATCTTTTGTATGGCTGCACTTGGAATTGGTTAAATGGACAATAGCAATGAACATATCAATGTAAATGCAATCAAAAAGTCGATAATGTAGCTTCGAATTGCGTTGTAAAAAATTAACTCAATGAATTTATTGAATTATTATTATTTTTATACGTTTATAATTTTAATAGAGAGCCTCGTAGCTTAATCGTTTTCAAAGTCTACCATGAAGCGGGAGGAATCGGGTTCGAATTCCGGTCCGGATAATTATATTTTAATATATTCGGTCTCTTGAAGGGCTTGATGGTGGCAGTGTGAGAGCCATGTTGAGACACAAATGAGATGACACACAAATTGGGCCGGCGCGTCCGAAGTGATTACAATGTGCTCACATAATACTCAGGGTGAAATGGTATATGTACTTTAAACGGTACTTCTACTGTGTTTCAATGAGTGAGTGAGGATATCGGAGGACTTTTAAAATTCCGCGGATTAAAATAAAGGCAACACAAACAAAGCACGGCCTGTGGCGCTGTGGTTTCTGGGCGGCGATGTTCTCTTGCCAGAGAGGAGACCCACCTGCTCCTTGGTCCGCTATACAATTTAAGCAAAAAAAAAACAACGACGGTTTCATATACTGTGCTAACAAATTTCTGTTTCATATTATATACACTATAATAATATGAAAATAATAATTATGTAAATATACAAACATAAATTACCCTCTAAAAGATCTACATTATTAAGTAGGCATGAAATGAAGGATTACAAAGCTAACCACAATTTTTAAAAAGATGAACTTTAACAAGGATCTATCTTACCATCCCTGGTCGCAGGAGCAGACTCCACAGGACAAACTCCCCTTTCCATGGCATGTTGGTGACATCAATTCGACTTTAGAGCTACACTCGCAAGCGCAGGGAACGTGAAATTTCATAACAGCCTCTTCACTGACATTCTGAACAGTCAGTTTCACATTGAAATACTCGTAAGTAGTACCCTTGTCTGAACAGAAGTTGATTTCGGGCATTACTTCGAGTGTTGTAGTACAAGCGCCATCTTTGCATGAGGTTGTCTTCGTAACGGATACGTCAGACCGTTGTGTTGTATTAATAAGGTAGTCCACCTGGAAAAGTTGAATTAGAAATACTTTTGTTTTATAAACGTAATTAACGCTTATGACAAATTATTTAATTTCAAGAGTTTCTATCCAATTGGTTTTCCACAAATCTTTGGTTTATAGATGATTATTCATTTTAAAAAAATCTTTACATACATAATTATTACAAAAGGCACGTAAGACTGGTGTGATAAAAAATATTATATAATTATAAACAGAGAATGTATGATCTCATAATTATAATGTTATTACTGTTGCCTTGATTACTCGGTCATTATTTACTCATGCCATTATTATTATGGTGTGGCGTATACTTAAACAATTTATGTAATGGCTACTAAACAAAGCTTCAGAGAATATAATATAAAAGCCAAATATTATGTTATTATGTGTTAAAATTACTATTTGCCTGCAGTCCACGTAGTCACAAAACAGTAGTCAGTGGATTAAAGGTTTATTGTTAATATTTCACAACTAAAAGGAATTTTCATTTTGGTTTGATTTACATGTTTAGACAGCGGGTTTAGGTTAGGTAGCCTAAATACTATTTTTTGACTATGCAAGATTAATTTACTTCATAATAAAAATAACTAATCAAATTGGAATAATTGATTGATTTCAACAACAAACGCATGATATAGTAATTGGTGAATTCCGTTAAATAAAAATGTTCCTATTTTTATTAAAATTAATGCGTACCTTTGGATCGCTTATTCTAGATTGGTACTTGATTTCGAGGTAATGCTCGCCGCCAGATTTGACTGTATTAACAGCATACTTCGGATTGAAAATTTCACCAACTTCTTTCGTGTCAGGAACAAACGGAATTCGTTCTTTCTTACCGTCACACCAGTTGTCAGGTACATCCAAGCGGCATCGCATCCACTGAAAAGATAAAGTAAACTTACATATTATTATTATCTTATATCGGTAGCAGCTAGTACACTAACAGGGTGTGTATCAGTTCATAGATTATACAATATGAATAATTAAACATCGATCTACGCATACGATTTTCTTTAAAAAACGCGTCAAATTATATTAATGATAGACCTCAGACTCAATATATATACAGTTTTGTACATTCTGACAATGAATACAAGACCAAGCAGATTATATAATCAAAACAAAGCTTTATACATTCCCTAGTCCGATAAAACATATGAAGAAATTCAATGTTTAGATTTTTAATTGTAAATACGAAAATAAATCTCAAGATTTGAGATCATGACTTTAGATCATTACCCCTTTGATCATAAGTCTCTGTAAAGAGAGAAGAATCCTTTATAAGGAGGTGCCAGTCAGTTCTGAGTATAGAATAGTGTAATTGCTCGCTTGGTGAGGTTGAGATTGAAACTACTTTAATTAACATTCCGGGCATAGAGATGCTGGAAGTTATAGAATTTCTTTGTTAAAAAGTTTAATTAGCATCTTATAGGAACCAGTCGTTGTTTCTATTTAAATGTCTTGTCAGATTATTCTGAATAAACTTAGGTATTTATATCTCTCAATGTTGCTTTGTATAATGACTTTGGTTTGAATTCAATTATAAATCATACCTTGGTCAATTATACCTCACTTAACCAATTCTGTCAGTTGGACAGAGCCAGCTCTCGAGGTTGAGGACGGAGTCTGGCAGTATAATCTCTAGTAAGACCGAGATTTTAGGAGAGATTGAGAGATTCTACGAGCAGCTGTATGCCTCCACCTGCAAACCTGTTGATCGAATCACTGGTGATCAAAGAGCCAAACTATCCCCACACTACTTTGAAGACATCCCAGACGTGAGCTTATGCGAGCTTGATGATGCTCTGGAGCAGCTTAAGAACAATAGAGCTCAAAGTGATGACGGAATCACAACACAAATTCTGCGAGCGGGTGGTAAACCGATACTTGTAGTCCTCCAGAGGCTGGTCGATTTTGTCATCCACAACGGTGTCACACCGGAGGCTTAGAGCAGGAGTGTAGTGGTGTTGTTCTTCAAGAAAGGTGGAACGCGATGGAAAGACGATCACATGAAGGTCGCGGGCAACCGCTGGATCCACATCGCTCAAGATCGTAATAAATGGCTATGTCCAGCAGTGGACGTGATAGGCTGATGATAACCAATTAAAATACAAATATTATTTCCTCTTCTCACTGAATTAGACTCTGTGTTGATATATATTATAACCTCTAAGTTATAACATATTCAATTTAAGTTTGGTTTTGGTGGACCCTCGTCATTGATGACAGCAAATAAGTTTTTGATAAGAGAAACACGAACGTAATAAGTGAAACACTATCATGACTATATATGTAGCTACCCTCACCTATAGCTTACTATACTAGTCTAGATTAAAATGTTTAACAATAGTATTCTCTTAATGTAATACAAATGTTATACAATAGTAAATAAAATGCATGGTTAATTCCAATCTGTATATCAATGTGACTTGTCAGTCGGCGCCGCTTGGACGTAAACGAACTGTACATAGTTTACAGAATCTACAGTTAAGAAAACAAAATTTTATTGTGATTTTATCACCGCCGTAACTTGTTAAAATTGTTTTACAATGCTGCATATAGTATTTGTTAAAGCTCAGTAATAAAAAAGGTTTCGTGGAGAAAGATCATTATATGATTTTCATATTGATATCGGTACTTACATGCATAACTGAAGGATATATTTATTGTTCAGAATTTTAGTTGCCCTTGAAGCTTAAGAAATCTTAAATATTTAGTACATGCGAGATAATACACAATGAGACCATGGTTTAAGTTAAAATTTTCCGAAGACTCGAAAAATAATTTATGATGGTACAAAAATTGGTGCTGTGATTAGCACTGTCAATTTTATGTTCTAGGGAAACATGCAGTTTCACGAGACAGACGTGTAGGTACTTCACTTTCCAGTGATATATGGGATTAATGAAACTTGCACACATTAAGTTCAAATCTTTTATTTGAAAGCAGATCTATAAGATCTACTTTTGAATAAATCTGGTTGAGCTGGTTTTGTATAAAATAAAGAACTATGTAATTGCATTTTAGAAACAATCAAAAGTTCAATTATTGAAGTAAATATATTTTCGAATAGGAGCATGTAAAATACATTATTTACTATATTCAGCTCATTATTTTACATTAAAAACAAATAGAAAATTAGTCATCAATCTTTAACTCTATTAAATGTCAGACGGTAAGACATTAATAAGGCTTTTTCGTGCTATATATGCCTACCATTATAGAAAAATATTAAAGTACTCGATACAATAATATTATTACTATCTTATAAGCAGAAAGAAATCAGTAAAACAGGTGGCTAACCGGTCTGCTACTTATGACTTTAAAAAGATAAAATATTATAGGCAACCGACAACGTTTACCAATAAAGACGCCTTTCGATAAATGAAATCAAACCCTGCCCTAACGTATCACTCTACCTTATTATATTAAGAAAACATTTATAAAATTTCTTCACGTATTTGCTAATCTGTGCATATTGAAAAATCATGTCAATTGTAATTATACGATAGTAGCGGTCTTCTGTAAAACTATGGTTGTTCTCGGGTCAATCGTTCTTCATTAGCGTTAATTGTACAGGACCTCTGAGTGTCTGAGTCGTTGAATGATTGATTTGAGTTTCGTTAGAAAGAGCCGTTATTGGGCAAGCGAATTGAAAATGGAACGCAGATCCAAGAAGTAACGGTAAAGTTGAGTGGTGTAATGTGATTTTGAGATTGCAACGCAATCTTTAGATTGCGATAAAATCGTAATAGGTATCGCAACTTTATTATTTACGCATAAGTATTCAATGAATAAATAAATAATTACGTGATATGATAGTATATTTTTTTTTTATTATAATATTGTAATTAATTGCATTAATTTAAACCACTTTCAACAACAATCCTACCTAAACATACAGTCCTAAGCTGCAACTCACCTAAAGTAATCAATTAGAACAAAAAGGTTTATAAGCTAAGAGGTTATATTCATAAGAATGATTATGTAACCAGTAGCGAACCGTAGAGAATCATATAAAATTGGCTATGAACAAAAAACTTGTACAAACTAATTCGCACTGGGTTCAAGAAGAATATCGTCTTAGAACTAAATAATATTATGTGCATTTAGAGTTAATCAAACACCAGCAGGCACGTAGGTTTAATAAGAGAAAGTACCGCCTAGTTTAGTTGGGAAACAATATTGCTAGGGCATTAAACCCTTAGCCAAGGGTGTGTGGGAGTAGATTCCAAGATCTCTTTGATCATATTAATATGCTGAACGTGTTACTTGTATAGGCAACGATAAGGACAGCCTATTTTAAAACCTATTAAAATACTGTCACGATTACATTCTTGAGACTATGAACGTTTGCCTTTTTATATGCTATTTAAATTAGATTTATGTCAAACATATTGTTTCTTGGGAAATTGAATGGTATAAGAGCGCAGTTTTATTAGGTTGCTTTTGATTTAATCATGTTGAGTTGTAAATCAATAGATTTTATGTATTTCATGTGTGGTATTTTTAAAACTATTTACAGAGTAATACAGTCAGCGTTCTTGCAGTAATTGTAAAAAATCTTGGTAATTATTTTAACTTACCTAGACATTGCTTATTTATTAATTGGTTATATATAATATGTTTTTAGTTATGTAGCTGTTTTTGTCTGGATAAAATAATTAAGAACTTTATAAAGGTTGTGTAGGTGGTTTCATTATGACACCCACTATTTGATACATCTACTGGTAGTATTACGGCTTTCAAGTACCAAGAAACCTGTTGTGAAAGAGTAAAAAAGATATATTTTGCTTGTTCGGTATGGAAGTACCGACCCATCAGATTTTTTAAATTTACATAGTTTTTGATAACAATAAAATATATAAAGAAATATTTCTCTACTACTTTTGAAATTAAAACACTGAAAGTTAATGATGCATTGTGAATTTTGATTGATATAAGTCAGTTTTTTAATACTACCTATTGTAATTAAACAATGAATTCACCCGCATCTTTCGTATGGTAATTTCATACTACATACAGAATTATAAGATAAAAATTGATTAAGTAATTTGAAACGTTTTATTAATATCTCCTTTGTAACAATTTGTTTATAATATTAATTATATGTTTATAAGTTATGTAATAAATAAACAGATTTGTCAATTGCTCTTCTTGGTTGTTTATATAGTAAAAGTATGTAATTAATAGAAAAATTGTCCATAAAAGTATGAACTAAAGAAACAAATATTGCATTATATTGTGATATTCTTATAAGCAAAGCATATTTTTTCGTTATGCATTCCAATATTTTCAGTAAATTGTCGATTTTTTATTCAATTTAGAACATAGACACAGAAATCTGAAGCAAACATTAAAAGGCCAATGACTTCTAGGAGACTGTAAATAAAGGGAAAACTGAAAAGCGTAGACGTCTTGAAAACTGTATAAATATATAGACTACGTTGGCGGGTATCCAGACATTTTGAGCTGTTTATTACATTTAGCTGTAAGATGATCGATACGATATTGAAGTTATAGTATATTAGCGATTGTGCATTTAGATATTATGATTTATTTACAAACTTTCTACAATATTTTCCACTTATAATTTTTCATTCGAATTAGTTTTACACGTGACGCGACTCTTCAAAAAGTATCGATTCGTCTACAATGAATAGTTGAAGTACATATTATTTATTGTTTGAATTGTTATCTAATAATTAAACACAGGAATAGAGTATAGAGCAAATGTCAATGAACTTGACTTTTATATGATCTACTTACGCGGTGTCACAGATCATTGGAAAATGTCCAAACCTCTTTTATCTTTGCAAATGTAGGTCAGTATCTATTTCAAATATATGAAAATTTTAATATTGTCAATTGTAACAATAATAAATTATTTTTTCTTTTCTTTTGTGTTTGCTTAACATACATTATCAACTACTGAGAATAGCAATAGTTTAAAATTCTATAGTTTATTTTTTGTTTATATTTAGGAAGTTATGTTTTTTTTTTATTTTTAGGTAGTTATTTCAAAAGTTAATTATATAATTACAAAATAAAATATACAGGTAAAAGCAGTGATATTTGAAATGAAGATAGTTTTTTTAGGCCAAGGAATAATAACAAAGATAAATAACATAAAATTAACTTTTCTTAATTAATTACAGATAATTGACAGCACTTAAAAAGCCTTTTAAATGTTGCATCATATTAATATTAAAATTCGTTAACTTAGACCAAACGCGGAATTACATTAAGGCAGACGGATTCAATTTCAAGATTGGACTACAACGCGCCCTTTAGTACCAATTACGAATAAAGGTACATTGCGCAAAAATGATAATTTCTCGATCATGTTTTATGTCGTGTTAATAAGTTAAAGGTAAATGGAACGTTCGGGTCGTTAATTACATTGATTGATATTGACACAGTTTACTATACCAAATTATAATGAAATGTTTCACATGACACACGTGTTTAAGCTACTCTGTTTTCTAATAAAAACTGATGTTTAACAATGATAATTTCCAATATTTTAAATAAATACTTCATATATGAAGTTTCTTATGTGTTTTTTTTATTTTATAGCGGACAACGGAGCAGGTGGGTCTCCTATAACAACCGCCCATGAATAACTGCGCTACAGTCCGCGCATTGGTTGTGTTGCGGGCTTTTTACGCCACTTAAGCAGCACTTTTAAGTTCGAAACACAGTACTAGAACCGTTTCACGCTGAGTATTCTGTGAGCCCGTGGTATCAAAACGGACGTGCCGGCCCAATTAGTGCGACAGCATATACTTCAGCATGGCTTTCCCACATGTGTTGGTCCTCATGAGCTGAATTCGAATTCCATTAATATATCCCATAAAAATGCTTTTTTGAACTAATTATATTTGTTAGCATGAGAAAACTCTATAGACAGTCACAATTTTATGAGTTTGTGGTGCTGATGACTGCAGGTAATGCATACTGTGGGTTTATCGAAGAAGTCATAATTCAACTGTTTTGTTTTATGCAAATTGGAGAGACTCAAAATGTTACGTGTTCATAATTAAGATGTTTTCACCATTTACCACAGCCTATTAATCTTCACCATAGATAAAAAATACGATTTTAAACATTATTTTAACTCGTTCACTGATAATTTATAATCTTTGCTTAATCAACATCTGAACTCTAAGTGTTTTATCACGTTCTTGCAATAGCAATTGTAAGTCAGCAAGAAAAAGGGATAGAGAATCATGTTTAAAAATGTAAACTTACTTTTTAAATATAACGTCAGTTATTAATGCGAGGAAATATAATAGTATATCAAAACCCGTTAGGTACCCAATGAAAACTAAATGTACAACACAAGCCTAATAGATAGGCTCCGAAGGAGCATTAATAGTGCGAATCATGTTTATAAACCAGTGTGACCACTTAATCCGTGACAGATACTCAAAAGTACTAATTGTTAAATTGATTCTATGTCACGGTCAATCTGTCAATGTCGCCTGTCAATTTTTTGTTTATAAATTTAATCGCAAATCCTAATTTTTACCATTATACCGTTTAAAATCTGTAGCTATTATTTTATTATGATGGAATAATCTTAAAGAATTAAATTAAAGAGCTATTAAAACTGAAGAATGCGACACTTTAAGAAACACAAACCAGTCTTTACCTTTTTTACACTTATAACACGATATACCTAAAATTATTAAAACCTATTATAAATAACACTTAAAATGAAAAATAAAACACACTTCATGACCCCTGACTTATTAAAAAATTCCGCTTTCAAGTCATCAAAAGAGACGAGTTGTGTTTCGAGGGTTAAGTTTTAGGCTAAGAGGTGACAATTGATTTAAAAGCAACTATTTGAAAATCAATTCTTTCAATATTTAATTTATCTATAAACAATGACAGAAACTCTATTTAGTAAAAACATTCTATGCAAGTTAGTCTTAAATTATATTTACATCTAATATATTTATTAAATTATTTAAGTAATACAGCATTAAAATTATAAAATTATTTAATAATTCGCTGTTAAATTTTAAATAAATTCCATTACTGCAATGTTATAAATATGTTTTCTTTGAATTGTTCACTAGCTCTTTACCTATGTTTCATTTGTTTTTACTACAAAATATTTAAGAGTAGGCACTCGAAAATCTAATAAACAATATATGTTTAATAGCCAGGTGGTTTTGTGTTTATGAATGCTTAGAATGCCTATAATATATAAATACACATTTAAATTAAGGAAGTTGTTTTTCGAAAATCAATAGGAATACAACAGAATATTTCTAGGTCATAAGGAACAACGCTGATAACGCTTGATTCACCAATGACAAACATTTTATTAAGTTCTTTGGTAAGTTCGTACAAACATGAAACAATTATGGCCCGACACGTGTTTCATTTCACATATTTTTGAAATTCGTTTCCATGCACCGATTATAAGTACTGTTCCATTTTCGTAGCAGTTTTTCTTAATAAACGCATCATTAAAAAATATTAATAAAGAAATGTAATATTTATCAATTCAATTTGAATAAATAACATTTATTGATTTTATAATGCGCCATAACCCGCGCTTGTCTTCTTGCCTAACATGCACTCAGCGGAACACAATACAGATTATCTTTCCTGCTTATATTCTATGGTGTAATATTTAAGCAATGAAAAATAATTTATATTTCGAATCTAAAAATTGTCAGCATTAAAAAGATATACCAAAAACTATTACTAAAAAACTATTACGAAAATAGTTAATGTTTTGATTATGAATTTGATTTGGATTAGTAACATATGCTTAAAACGCATCAGTTCATCAAATTTAAGAGAGTTACCAATGAATATTTAAGAACGTCGTAAACATCTTATTTTACTAGAACTTATGAAGACTTGAAGAGTCTAAAATGAAGCAATAAGTCATTTATTGGGTTAACCCGTTTTCCGATTACATCATAATTCGATATCTTTTTGAGCTCTCATTAAGGATAATAACCTACTTCAGTTATGATTTATTGTGGGTTGGTAATTATTGTGCGGGTGTCATGTTACCACATCGCTGATATTTCCAACGCCTTTGACCCTATATTTTGGATTTAAAAGATGTAAATTTAATATGTGACGAGGGCAAAAAAACTATATTATTACAATAAGCCCGTGGGATTATATAAGATAATAAAATTACCCGTGGAAGAGCCACGTTGAGGCATAAACTGATTAATTGTGCCGGCTCGTCCGAAGTGATACCACGGATTCACAGAATACTCAGCATGAAATGATACTTGTACTGTGTTTAGTGAGTGAGGATATCGAAGACACTTACGATAGATGCTTAAGTGGCGTAAAAAGTCGGCAACTCAACCAATTCGTAGATTGTGGCACGGTTGTCCAAGGGCGGCGGTGTTCTCTTACTATACAGAAGACCCACCTGCTCCGTTGTCCGCTATACTATAAAAAATGATAAACGTAAAATACATGAGTATTATTCTTATTAGCAAAGCTTAAGAACCGGCAACACAATCAAAATACGAATTGTTGCAGGATTGTTCATTGGCTGCGGTGATGTCTTTCTATCAGAGACCCGCGTGTTCGTTGTCCCCTATTTCATAAAATACGTTTTGTAAGCGAATGTCCTGGTCGCGTTTTGTTAAATTATTTTCTTCCAAGTAAAAATCGTAGTATTTTAAAATATATGATTAAACGCGATTATGTAAAATACACAATAGTATACATAATATAAATTCAATAAAATGTACTAATTCTAATACGATAATATGAACAAATTATCGTATTAGAAGAACTCTGTAGGAGGGTTGCATAATCTGGTTTCAAATATACAATCCAGCGAAGACCTAGAATTGTTATTGTGGTCTGGAATTACTATAGCTCTAAACAGCTTATCATAGTCGATAAAGCAGTTTCGACTTTCAGCTGCTGTTTATTCAGTGTTATAATAAAATGTTATGGATGTAGACAATTGTTTGATATCTTTGAATAATGAATCATTTACTTTTATATCTAATACAGACTAGAGTATTTATCTTTGAGTAATTATGTTTACAAAAATATCAACAAAAATATAATATTGTAATATATTTTGATAGTATAGCGGACAACGGATCAGGTAGGTCTCCTATATGGTGAGAGAATACCGCCACTCATGGAAAACTGCGCCACAGTCCGCGCATGGGTTGTGTTGCCGGCTTTTTTACGCCACTTAAGTGGAATTTTAAGGGGCTCTGATATCCTCACTCACTCAGCGAAACACAGTACAAGTACCGTTTCACGTTGAGCATTCTGTGAGCTCGTGGTATCACTTCGGACGAGCTGGCCCATTTAGTGCGTCCGCATATACTTCGGCATGGCT